>WBNO01027761.1:837138-874740 GCA_013400575.1 Peucedramus taeniatus | reverse complement strand
CTCTGACAGATGGCAATAGAATACACTTCATCTTGTAACCTAAGACAAAACCAACACAGAGCTGTCTGAGCTGGGACACAGCTGTGTTTGCCAAAATCAGATAAAAGGTGTCTCAGTCTGGATCTGCCTTCAAGCCCTGCTGAGGGCTCTTGGTGGCCCTGGCCTTGGCAAGCACTGCAGTTTTGCCCCTTGGAGAAGAGCTGTCCCCTGAGTTCTGCGTGGTTCCCAAGTGCCTGTGGTGTCAGAAGGTGCCTCTGGGCCTGTGGTGTCAGAAGGTGCCTCTGGGCCTGTGGTGGGTGTTCCCTCTCTTTCAGACCAGTGCCAGAGCTTCCAGCCTGTGCTAAACTCCTCCTCATGGCTGAACATATCCACATTATAAATCTGTGCATCAGCTTCCTCAACAAGGAACCGACAGACCTGAGGAGAGAGACAAAGATGCTTTTTCCATCAGTGAGGAAAAAAAAATGATATTGAATTCATGAAAAGACCTCTAAGTTGGGTTTGAAATGTACAGAAAACAACAGTTTACAAGTCTTGGGAGAACCAGGACTCCTTCTGTTGTGTTCTCAGTTGCAGAATTAATGATATTAGAGATGAGAAACGACAATCTTGTGATGCCTCAAGGTTTCCATGCAGGGTTTTCAAACATTTATAATTTCTTCAATTTAACTTAATTTAAATTTTACTTAGAGGTAATTGGGATGAATTAATATAGTTACAATTATACAGAAATCAATCCATTAATGTCTGGAAAATCTTGTTAATATGGTAGCAATTTCATGGATACAAACAAAAATCTACCCACTTAAAATAATCTGCATAGTTCAATTTTAGATAATAACAATAAAAAACTTCTAAGTTTATATTTTTTAAAAAATTTACCTAATAATTGTTCTGGCTGATTAACTTTGTTGTTGCAGCCATGGTGCCTAACAAACACTACTAATCATTTTAGCTCAGGGTCATTCCTTTCATGTTTTCTTGTATCACCTCAGACTGTGATGTTCAGGTGTTGGACTCCAAATTGTTCCTGCTGCACAGATAAATTAACCACAAAATCACTTAACAACCAGTGGGTTGCAGTACTATTTAATAATATTGATAAATATTATATCATTGGTATATTATTACCATATTGCAATTAATTAATTTATTTTGAAGATTATTGGAATCAGTAAAGAGTAGAAATCATGGGAATAAATGGAATAATTCTGTTAAAAAAGGCTTTCATTTAGCCTGAGATTCTCTCTTTGATGTGTCTTCCAACTCAAGTTTCCATCCTTCCCAGGCAGCTTCCGGCAAGGTTTATGGAGAAATAATCCATAGGGTGAAAGTTATTGTGCTGATTGGTGAGAAAACTGCAAAATGGTAAGAATATATAGGAAATTTACCTTATGGACTGGAAATGATTGGATATTGTCTGGTTATGAGGAGCCCATTTTTATGGAGATGAAAATTCGGTTGATTGCTCAAGAGTAAAGACGCTGCAACGTGTTAAAAAATATTAATGAGAGTCTCAGAGTATATGTTGTGTCCAATTAGGTTAATAATGCATGGAAATTTATCAGGAATTCAAGCCTTAACTAGAGGGCTTCCATGTAAAAAATGTGGGTCCAAAGAAATTTATAAAAAGCTGCTCAAAACTGCACCTTGGTCTTCTTTGAAGTGCCCATCACCTAGGTTTGAGTGGCAGGCAGTCAGGGTTTGTGAAATGCCAAATATCTCAGGCTAAATGATGCCTGGCATGTTTCAGATTTGATAAGAAATAATAGGCAAACCTGATAAGCTTCACATTGGGTGACTATCTAAAACTTTTCCAGACTATCTGAACACCTTGTGTTGAAAAAAGAGGGCAAGGACTGAACATCTTCTTAGTGCAGCATTTCTCGGATGGTTGTGGTCAGAGCACAGGAAAGAGCTGGAGATGCCTGAGAGAGCCCAGAGGAGGCACCAGGGGGATCAGGGGGATGGAGCAATTCTGCTGGGAGAGCTGGGATTGTTCACCTGGAGAGGAGAAGCTCTGGGGTGACCTCAGAGTGGCCTTGCAGAGGCTGGAGGACCTGCAGGAAACATGGAGAGAGAAAATTGACAAGGGATGGAGGGACAGGACAAGGGGGAATGGCTTCAAATGAACAGAGAGTGGGTTTAGATTTGGCATTAGGGAGAAATTCTTCCCTGGGAGGGTGGGCAGGCCCTGGCACAGGGTGCCCAGAGCAGCTGTGGCTGCCCCTGAATCCCTGGAAGTGTCCAAGGCCAGGCTGGACAGGGCTTGGAGCAGCCTGGGACAGTGGGAAGTGTCCCTGCTATGGCAGGGGTGGGATGAGATGAGCTTTAATATCTCTTTCAACCCAAATCATTCTGGGATTCTATGATTCCAAACCTCAGTTAAAGCTTCCAGAGCTGTTTAATATCAGCTGTCCAGACTGTTTCCCAAATCAACACACAATAGAAGAATTTCATTAGAGAGTCTGAAAAATCTGAATTTCAGTTCCAGCAAAATTATTCCATTCTTTAAAACAAAACCCTGCACAGACAAAACCAATCTATTTAGTTTACCACAATAAGCAGATTTTTTCCCCACAGAAGCAAAAACACAAATAGATGGTATTTTATTTGTTTCAAAGCAATTGAGCTGAGGGACTAATCAGCTGAGGATGAAATACAAGAATAATGATTCTGAGGCAATTGTAATGGAGGAACAATATTATAACTGTGCCATTTGTTGGACCAGACTCCTCCTAGAGCTGAATTTTCAGGGAAATATGCTTGCTTTTTTTTTTTTTTCCTGTCAGACATGTTGGTTTCAGGAAGTAGATATTTATGTGGGAATAGCCACCATATTTTGGAAAACTTCTGATCAGCTCAGCACACAAATGAATGCTGGCTGGAAATGACCTCAGAGTGAAATGGAACCTAAGCTGCACTTGGAATTTTTTTTGTATTCTGACAAATGGCACTTCTGCAGAAGGAAGTAGATTACAAAATGAGTTATGATTTTAAACACACAAATTCACAGCACTGTGCTAAGCCAGTCACTTCACTTCATTGACCAGCACAATGTTTAAAAAATTTTTTCTGGTTAGTGTGATTCCAAGTACTGTTCCTCTGTTTCCTTTTCTTTCCCCCTCTACATCATTTTCTCACTTAGAGACTGAGGGATTCTGGAGGCTGACTGGAACAAAAGTGCAGACACATCTCTTGACCTGTCTGTGTGACCATGGAAATCATCCTGGTGGAGACAGACCAGTACACACAGGCTGTTTGTGCTCTTGTTCTCTCTGACACCCCTCCTTTGGCCCCTAATAACTCTTGATATGACTGTTATTTCCTGGCTCTATTCACAGAGCAGGGGCCTTTCAGCCACTTTTAGGAGCCCTCTGTTCTTGTTTTAACTGTGCCTCACACACAGAGAGCAGCCTGGGAGATGACAAACTCCCTGTGACTCACAGCAGGACTTGTTCAGATGAGTTTTGTAAAGCTTCTTCCAGAAGCTGCTCTCTTCAGCTGGGAGAGGGCACAGCAAGATGAGGTCAGTCCATCTGACTGGTGGTGTAAACTGGTATTTACAGTGATCAACAACTTTTTCCAAGTGCAAGACCCCTGTGAAGATGAAATGAATAAAACAAGTGTGTCTGAGCATAGAAGTACAGACATATATGACCTCAGGATCTCAAATGTTTTCCATATTTCAATAACCTCTTTCATGAAGAAATATGAACATTAGAATCCTTTTTTTTAATCTTTCTTTAAATGAACAATATGGCTGTCTGGAAGCAATATTAATCAATAACTAATTTCATAGTTGGACAACGGTTTTTAATGACTTTGTACTTTTGATGCATTGTAACGAAAGGCTTCAGATCATTCCCATAAGAACTTGTCAAGCAAAGGGCAAATTCATTTACTTGTCATCATGAGAGAGCCAAAAGGCTCATTAGGCTAATTAGGAAGAGAATCATTTGGGTTTTTGCTCACTCAAACACAGTAAAGGCCTCTTGTTCCTGAGTCAGTGGAAGGGATTTGCTGCACCTGTGGAAATAAGGTGGGAGCAGGTACAGGACAGGTGAAAGCTGTCACAGGTTGGGTTCTGCAGCAAGATTAAATCCCTCATTCCTCATGTCCCAGGTGACACCTGCCACCTGTCAGGCCTTTGCAAGGGTTACCTGGAGTTTATTTTGCACCAAATCTCCCAGCTTTGGACCTGTAGGGTTTTTTGGCATCCCCGCTCTTTTCTCCATCCTTCCTGCACAGCTTTCTGTGCCTGTGTTTCTTTGTTGTATTTAGATAGTGGTGGCAGCCCTGGCACTGCTTTTGCTCTGTTTTGCCAAAAATGTTTTCTCCCAGCCCTCATCTCAACTCATGAGCCCTAAGTTAATTTTTTTTCTTCTCCTTTGCCCAGCTGAGCAAAAGAAGGTGAGAGAACAGCTTTCATGGGTGCCTGATGTTTGGCCAGTGTCAAAACACAACACAGGATCAAGGGAAGAGATGAAGCCAGTGTTCCTTGCGAAAATATCTAATTCACCAAAATATGCATTTGGGGGAAGTGATTAGCAGAAGCGTGTGAAGAATTTCATCTAGGACAAAAATACAAAGTTAAAATTAAGAAAGAAAAAGAGAGGTCGAAACATTTTCCCACATTTCTGTTTCCTAACAGAATGCTTCCACTTTTCCTTCTGAAATAACACTTCCTTTTTAAACTGACACTTCTGTTGCTTGGGAAAAAAAAACAAAAACAACCCAAAAAAGAAGACACAAATAAATGCCTTAAAAAAAAAAAAAGCAAACTTTCAGTTTTGGGTCAAAACCTCTTGCTGAATAACCTTGAAAACACTTTTTTACTTCATGCTTTTTCTTCAGTTTGACCACTGAACCAAGTGAGTCATTATTTGCAGGGCTGGAGCTGCTGGTGAGTGCTGACACTGCTGACTGTGGCGGGGATGCGAGCACGGCATCCTGGATCCATCAGATTCAAATAAAATGCATTCAGTGTATTTTTCATCCCCACCCCCTTCCCACCGCTTAAATGAATGAAATTAACTCCCCAGCTTTATTGTCTGAAGCCAGGAAAAGTTAATGGAACCGCAAGAACCGAGACTGATAAATGTCCTTGGGATGCTCTGCGGGGAAATCCAGCAGCAAATGCAGCTCCAGAGCAGGGCTGGGCTCAGCAGGAGCCCCCAGGCTGCACCCACAGCCCTTTGGCAGTGCCACCCTGCTGGTACCCAGCCCCAAAGGGGTCCTGCCTGGCTCTGGCTCAATCAGCAAACCTCCTCTATCCCCTGGATTTATTTCCATACCTGCCTGGTAAAGGTGGTTCCAGAACTGAAGAAGAAAATTGGGTGGATCTCAGCCAGACTGATGGAAGAGGGGAGCACCACCCTCTACAAAATTATCACTATCCCCATTTCATTTATGTTCTTAGCCAAGGCCACAGCATACAATAATATTTGGCCATGGAAATTAAATTGTTTTCAGCCCAGAAGCCTCTGAGAAAGATGGTGATTACACTCATCACCTGTGTCATGCGTAGAGAAACCCAGCCCTAAAGACTCAGCCAATTCTTTCCTTTTCCTTTCCTTTAAACTCTCAGCCACACCTTTTCATATGCAAATTTATCATCCTCACCTGGTTTTCCCTTTCTCTCCTGGTACTTTATTTCCCTGAGAAAACTTGAACATGAGCAAGTAAAAAAACCCCCAAAACTAAAAACAAAAATCAGAAAAAAAAAAACAAAACCCTTCTCTGAAGGCTTTAAAACAGGGTGATGAGAAATAAATTCCTGCTGCTAAAATTTGGGCACAGCATATCTGTGTGGAAATAAAAGCAGCATTTACTCCTCGTGTGCATCTGCACTCTCCAGTCACTTTCTCTCTCCCTTGCTTCATTCTGCTCTTGTTTTACATAAACTTTTTATTGGTGATGGACTGAACAATAAAGCTGGTAACAAAGCAATCAATACACATTACTCAGCATGAGTTAGACACAGTATTGGAGACTCCACAGCCAAGAAACACAGGGAATAATCTTGTCCCTTATCCTTTTAATCAGGAAAAGGAAAAGCAGAACTGGATTTTACATCAATTCCCACCTTTCTTTTTGCTTGTTGCAGTGATTGTTTATACTCTGCAACCTCTCTTTGCAGGAGCAGAGTGTGTTAGGGTGAGATGAGACCCATTAAAGGACTTTTCAAACCCTCCATTAAAATATCTGCCATATTCAGAGTAGTTTTAGGTATCTGGGTAACTGTGTTGGTTTTTAGTTTTTTTAAATAAAACTAGGCCATTGAAGGGATTTGTATGGTTTATTTGCATCAACAGTGATAACTGTACTAAGGATATGAACTTTCCTCTTAGTTTAGGACTTCTTCAGATTAAAATAAAGGCTGAACATATATTGCTGTGCATGTCTTGGTTTTGATTAGCAACAATTAAATTCCAGCTTCCATTTAGGAAAAAAAAATAAACATTGTCTCTAAACCCAGGAATTGTGAAGAATACCATGAAAATGTGGTGATGTCTGGAGCCTGCAGAGAGCACAGAGCAAGAGCTGAGAGTCAGCTGAGGTTTGTTACCTGTGGGACTGAGCCCTTGGAGTGTCCCAGCCAGCACTTGGGATGCAGACTGCCAGAAAATCCACAGGGGCTGTTCCTCAGAGGTTGGAGTGGGGAGAAATCTCCCTCTGGACATTTGCTCAGACACAGAAATCTGCTTTGGTGAGCTTGGAGCACCTCTGGCTCCAAAAAGCACAGAACACAGCGAGTACCTGTTTCCTTCCCATCTTTTCCTGTCCTGATCTTCTGTGCCACAGCCCTTTGGCACAGCAGCAGTCTCCAGCTGGGTATTTGTGCAACATTTCACTCTGTGGGGTGTTTCAGTTTTGGAGGCAAATTTCAGGAGAAAACACCCTGGAATGATCATTTCCTCTAAAGAGTAAAGGGCTTCAATAACTCCCTTTTCTTCTACCAATGAGAGAAATTGATACAAGTGGGTGAAAGTGAAAAAAAAAAGGTTCATTAACAAAAAAANAAAAAAAAAAAAAAAAGAAAAAAGAAAAAAGGAGGGAAGGGGGGGTGCCCAAAAGGCACAAGAAAGGATTGAAAAAATGCTAAATATGCACTCCCAGAAACTTACCCTCCACCCACACACATCCACAGCAGAACCAAAGAAAGCCTCCAAAAATGCCCGGGGAAGAAAAATACAAGGGCTGAAAGCAAAATAGTGACTGTCCTTTTGTCTCTGGGAAGAGGAGTTCACACAGCAGCCTGGAGCAGAACAAATGGGAAACCTGTTGAATTTCTGGCATGCTTCTCCTCCTCACAGCAGCCAAAACTGGTGGATTTTAATGCCCTTTCTCATGTTGGTTCAGCTCCTCCAAAGTCTCAGGTTCAGGACGGTCCCACCAGCTCCTGGATGGGCTGGAAATAAAAACAAGCCAAGCCAAAAACAGTTCAAGGGAACAAAAAAACCCCAAAAAGCTGCTGAGAGGATTCCTGGTACAGCCTCCAGGAAGGGAAGGAAAAAAACTTCTTGCTTCAAGCTAGCAAAAAAACCCAATCCAGTGAAAGGAATAACGCAGCTTTTATGGTCGGCACTGTGCAGAGCACACTGGAGAGACAGAGACTGAACAGAACCTGTGCCTGGCATTCCCAGGCTCCAACCCTGCTCCTGGTTCATCTTAAAGATACCACAGACATCTCTGGGCATAAAGCAGATGATTAGGGAGTAAAGTATCATCATAAAATCACCCCAAGACACGGGGACTGTAGGAATGAGGGAAATTGATGTTCCTCTTGTATGTCAGAGTTCACTAATGAAGCTGGGAGGTGCTGGTGCAGACAGAGCCATTTGGACATGACTGAATCCCAAGAAAAGAAAGATATTCCCAGAATATTCATTGCTCTGAGCAGCACTAGCAGGGGGAGTGTGTGTATATATGGGGAAGATGTTGCTGCCAATGTGAAATAACTGTGTCAACAGCATTTCCAAAGGATATTTTTAGCTTTCAGATTTGGTGTCTTTTGTGGGCTACAGTCAGACTGACACAATAGACTCTTAATGACTTCTTGGGGACTTCATTGTCTCTTTCTATACACAGCTTATTAATGTGCCCTCTGTGCTACTCAGGGATGCAAGAGCCAATAATGACTTCAAAGAGGTCATTGTGGTCCAGAGCATCTGTACATAGGAATAAAAAATAAGCTGAATAAATACTCACCCACTAATCCATGGCACAATAGATTGTAATCAGTCTATCAGGGTAAAGATTTTTTTTTTTCCCACCACATCTTTTCATCCAAGGCATTTTCAGAAGATCTTTTCATACTGGCACTCTGTAGACATTATAAATTGATCATCTTAAGTCCTTTGACAGAGCAGAGAGGAGCAGAAGTGCCTTTAGTGGTTAGAAGCTGGGACTAGCTTGTGGCAAGCAGAAAAGAGGATAAAAGGTCTGATTTGTCTTTTCCCCAGGAGGTTCTGTAACAATCCCAGAAAAGCAATTTTCCCCAGTGCTTGGGAGAGTGGACACATTCCTAAGAAAACCACTTGTAAGAGGGACAGTGCCCTGAGCAACAGGCAGGGAACATCTCTGGCACCTTTCAGAGCAGTCCCTTGATCCACATGGCACAGGGATGAACCAAAATGACAGGCATAAATTACATTTGCCTGGAATTACATCATTTTCTGAGTGGCTTGGGGTTTCCTGCAGACAGAGGAGTTTTGATCTGCTGGAATCCCCTTGTCTCCTCCTAATGCCTCATTATCACTCTGGTGACAGTGGTCCCCAAAAGTAGTGGAAAAGTGTGGGTTTGACACCTCCCTTCCAAACTTATCTGCTCCTACACAGGGTATGCTGTATTTATGCTGGGAAGAAGGAATTTAAGGCTACAGAAGGAATTATTTGCTGCTGCTCAGCCATGTACATATCTTTTGGGCTTTATGTTATAGGATTAATGAAATATTGGAATGACAAATCCTTCCTGAGTAAATGACCAGAAAAGGTTATTATTCAGTGAGTATATAAAAGATTAAGGTGGGGAAGAGTAGGCTCCCCTTAAGGTGGAGAAGGAAGGGGAACACAGAGAATCTGTCACTGCCTGCAACAGGAGAAAGGAAATTTGCAGGTGGCAGCTTAAAAAAAAATCAACAGAAATAATTATAATATGCAAACAGAGCAGAAATTCCAACAAAGGAGTTGCAGAAACCTCCTGAAGCTCCTATGCCCACTGTTGTAGAAATAGGGACAAACACTCAGGGCTCTGGATTTCCTGGGAAGGAAAAGCTTCCCAAATGCCAGGCCATGGCAAGAAAGGGTCACCACTATGAGCATTTCCTGACCCCCTGCCTGCTCCTGTGGAGCTGCAGCTTCTTCCACAGTGCCCCACTGGAAGGATCCTGCAGAACAAACCAGCAAGTCAGAACAAGGCACTTATTTGTTTTCCATTTTTTATAAATTTTCTAGTCTGGGCTTGATATCTGATGTGATTGGATGAAGTAGATTTTATTCATCCATAACTTTGTGTCTAGGCTTGAGGTTCTGGTGGGATCTGTCTCACAGAAGGCATCCAATTCCCATTGGAGGTGTCAAATTCCTTGATTTTAAGAAGGAAAAAATATGTCAAAATATACAATAGATGTTCCCCTAGTAAGTTATGTCAGAAAAAAATCAAGTTCTTAAGTGTTGCTGCAACCCTGTCCTTGTTGCACCCTGAGTTTGGATACACCAGTGCCACTCCTCCCAGGAAAGGATTTCTCATGGCACATAACATTGGGAAGTCACCACGGCATCTATATCCAGGGAGACTTGATGAACTCTGCATGTGAATTTCTGGGAAGCTCCCAAACACTAATTTCAGGCAGTTTGATTCTCCCTGAGAAGTTCCACTTGCTGCTGACAGAAGTCTTTGCACAAAATGGTCAATTTGACTATTATCTTGATCATTTTGAATATTGCTGTTCCTCCTGCAGCAGCAACTAATCTGAATTCCTTCATATTTCAGCCCAGAGAAATGGTTTTGCTCTGAAGTTCCTGGAATGGGGATTCCATCAAACCCTGTGGGCTGCAAGAAGGGTTTGCTTCATTTGGCCTCTCTGTTACTGAAATTATCCTGGTCTGATTTTTTTAAGCTAAAATACCCAACCACTGCTGTATTCCTGCTCCACAGAGAGCAGGACAGATTCAAACCCTACTGAAAAAAGGAGATTTGCCATCGGCTTTGGGACTTTTATGTTCTCAGTCCAATTTACAGTTTGTCCAGCAGAGCGATTGTATGAAGGGCTCATGTGTATTAGGAAAATCTTCCCATCTTCCTGGTCTAATCCTACCCCCTAATATTGGCTTGGCATTGCCCCTACCCACAATCAAGGATGTATTTATCCCTCCCATAGTGCCATTATACACCAGGTAGCTGAACCTCAGCAGATTCCCCAGCCTCTCCTGACTCCTTCTAAAACTACCTTTCCCTGGAGAAAAAAAAAAAAAAAACAAAGAAAGAAAGAAACCAGGAAAAAAAAAATCAACAAAACAAGGTAAAATCTAATCCAAAGCAAAAGTTTAAGGAGGGAGCAGCATTCAAGAGCCTGGAGTGTCTTTGCCCTCCCTTCCTGCACCCATCGCCTGAACCACAGCTCAACTTGCAGGATTGAACAGTGTCCAAACTACCTTTGTAAAAATAGCAGACAATTCCATAAAAATAGAGCAGACTTCACCCCTGCTGGGTGCATCAGAAGAGACCACATCACAAAAAAAGTCAATGTTTTTGCTTTAGCAATGGTTTTCTCCGGGCTAGTGTGTTGCAGAGGAGCACAGCAGTATCCTCCAGCTCTTGTCTTAAATACCGTTGCAAATCAATTACTTTTCAGGCCATAAACTTCACTTAAAGAGACAGAGCACAAGGAGACAGCTCCTGGTAACACAATTATATTGATACTTGAGCATCTTAAGTCTCTCCTGTGTGGAGAGCTTTGCCATGGAGGGGGCCGGAGGGGGAAGAAGGAAGTTGTCTAAAACCGCATGGTTTGTAAAGAAAACAAAAAAAATATTGATAGCAAAGTAAATCTCCGGGGCACAGACAGCCAGGAACCATGGGAGAAAGGATGCCTGAAGGACTATTGCTCCTGCCAAGCAAGGAGCAATTCCACCAAAAAGCCAAGAGTGAAACACCAGTTACCCCCAAGCACCACCCTTTGAGAACCAGACACTTTCAATTCCAAGGTGATGCATAAAAAACAAACACAAATCATTGAACTCTTTCCCTCATGTAAGTTAATATTTAATGCCCAAATAATGAATCTTTCCATAAATATTTAATGCCTGGACATCAACATATATGGCAGCACAGACCAGGGCCTCTAATAATTTAAAGCAATTGAGTATGTACAGAGGTGGCTGGTCAGGGGACCTGAAAATGCAAATTGGGATGTGGCAGGAAGAAAAGGATCTTGTCACTGAGGGGGTTTTTGAGGTCCTTACAAACTGTTTGCAGGGCAAGCAGGAGGGATTTCTGTGGAAAAAAAAGCCTAACATATCTTCTATCAACTTTGTGCTGTTTTGTCTTATGCCAGAGATCTGCTGCTGCTGCTGCAGGGTAGGTTCCTGGCCAGGAGCACATCTGTCATGTCCCAGCAGCAGGTGCAGGGCTGAGCAGGAACACCTCAGGAAGCATCTGTCCATGGACAGAGCCACTGGGAGGTTTAACACTGCCCTCTCTGCATCCATCTCCCCAATCCTTAAATAGGCTTTTTCCCTGGGTCAGACCTCTGCATTCCCACTGCTGTAATTCCATGCTCTCTCTACAATCTCTCCACTGCTGCTGGAGAACATGGCCCAGCATGCAAGTTCCTTTTCTTCTCATGAATAGAGCATCCAGACATTCCAGCTGTTCCTCTGGAAACCAGGGCTGTGCTCCACAAGTGGCTGTTTTCTTGGATGCTCCATGAACCTTGGGTGAGCTCCTCCAGCCCAGCAGTGCACTCTGATGGCTGGGTTAGATATGGATGCTGAAACAGCACAGCTACCTTGGGGCAAATGGGAAATGGGAAAAATACAGGTAATTCTCCAGGTTTTAGTAAAGGAGATCAATTTTCTGAACAGGCTACACTGGAACTCCTGACTGGATTCCTTAAAATCACCACATAAGACATTTCTAAACAGCTCAGTGTTTCTCACTGAGGGGTTTCTTGAGTGTGAAAATAGCCCTTGAAAATGTAATTTTTTGGAAGAAATTTCATCTTGGGCAGAATGCAGCAAACTACCCTCTCCTTACAGTTGAGTGAGGTATCACCTAAGGTGGTGTCATTTGAAGAGATGCCCTCTTACAGCCTCATTTTGAAAGTGATCTGTGTTAGAAGCAGCAGGCACCTGGAAGACAAGGAGCTGCCACCATGCTTTATTCTCCTCCTTTTCCAAGGTGGATCTTCTAAGAGATCCACAGATTTAAAAGCTGCCCGTGCTGGTGCTGTCAAACCTCAAGTCAAACCCCAAATCCCCCTAATGAGCTGCTTTTGGATCATAACAACTGCTTTGGGGTCAGAACAAGCCCTCAAATCTCAATGGCAGATCAAGACAGGCACACAGACTTATCCAGCAATCCAGGGCTGGCACTTCCTTGCAGCAATCTCCCTTTTCTGTGCAAACCACCACTTGAGGAAGCTTCAGTTCCTTGAACACAGCACCACACATCCTGAACAGTGGGGTGCAGCTGACATGTGCCCCCCTTTCTGTGAGAATCCTCATTGTTCTGCTAATGCATCTCCACTCACTCCTCTCACTGTCTCCTTCCCCGTGGGGAATTCACTGGCTCTCCAGGCGAGGTGGTTTCCTCAGCATCTCATTGTGTAAAGCTCCAGCTGGTGAAGAAACACCTTGTCCTGATTGAGTCCCCAGCTGCTGAAGTGGGAGTGTTGAATTCCCTGAGGATGCTGAGGGCTCTCTGTGACTCGCCAGGCAGATTTTGCTGGCAGGGCAGTTTGTGCTCCCCCAAGAACATTCGAGTCTCAGCAGAATGACAAGCAAGGGGCCAGGCTATTTTTGGGGAGGGCTTGCTTGTGAGAGCAGAAAGGATAAATGCTGCATTGGGATGCTGGTTTAGATTTCTTCCTTGGTGCCCACAGTGTGCAATTAAACATGAAATTGTGCACTAGGCACCACACATTACGAGTGATCACTTTACAGCTGCGGCTCCGTGCCTGACGTCACAGAGGCTCCTGCACTCTGGCAGATGGAAGGTGATTCAGCCCAGCTTGTCCTCTGATACAGAAGCTGTGTGCATTTGCAGTGGGCTCTCAAGTCCCACAGAGAGCCAACATGACAACTTAGCAGCCACAGCTTCACCCTGTAGCTGAGTCGCTTTGTCTTTCCACTTGAGGAAGAAACACAAGTCAAAAAATAAAATCCAGAGTTGCCTGGGAAGCCAAAGAGCAAAGCTCATCAAGCAGCTGTGATGTATGATTGTGAGCTGGGTAGGAAAGTCTTGCAATGCTCAGTCCTGCCTTAACCCTCAGAAGCAGCTCCTTCCCATGACCATCTGCACACCTGATGCTCTTTGACTCAAACAAACTCTTCTGCAGTGCAGAGGTCTCCATCCCTCACCCAGAAGAGTCAGATGGAAAAACAGAGAAAAAGCAAACTTCCAGGGCTGACTTTGTCCCACCCCACCCTACCCCACACTGCAGTAATTTGGGCAATCCATGACCACAGCACTGGAGTTGGCAGCACTGGGATATTGGGGAGCACCCATGGAACTGTCAGACATTACCAAAACTGGCAACAGTGGGGCTGGGTAAAATAAGGAAATAGGTTCATTGGGGAATATCAAATAATGTTCTCTGTCTGGGGGGATGAACTGGAACAGGCTAAAAAAAATTGAGTGGAATTTGCTGTCTGAATACCGGGAAGCTTTTTGCAGCCATTTGGAAATTAACTGCAGCAAGCCAGCTCATTGAACAGCTTCAGGGAAGCAAGGAAAGCATGTGGAAGGCTCCTCCTTGACTAAGGGTCCAGTAGAGATCAATTAAACCAATTCCCTGCTTTCCAAGCAATGGAAGCCATTTATACCCCGTAGCAGACAAATGCTGCCCTGGCAGCAGATACCTGAGTGGATTTAGTGCATGCTCTCCCTCCTGATCCTTTCACCAGCCCTGCACTATCCCTTCACTGTGGCCAATTTCAATCTTCTCATCAGCTCATCCCCCCTTTATTAGGCTGTATCAGGCTGTTCCATATTTCCTTGTCCATTAGGAGAAGAAGGGACTTCAGTGCCCTCGCAGAGCTGTGGTGCTCCCACTCTTTCCCTTTGAGCCAGGTCAGTCCTTCTGACCTTTCCAGCTATGGAGAGCCCCTCCAGCTATGCCTCTGTCCTCAGAACAGTCCTCAATACTCAGTCAAAACACTTGGGAAGCAGATGTTTTTAGATGCTGTAAATTGGTGTTAGAGTGGGGCTTTGGGGATTTCCCTCAGCTGCGGATCTGACGATGAGACGGATCTGGTGATGATGGATCCTGGTGTCACACCTTCAAACCCCTGCCCTCTGTCTATTCACAGGGCTTGGTTTCATCCCATGACATCAGCCCCAAGGAACAAATGTCAATTTGGGACCCAGAACCAAGGGGAAGGGCAGTGAAAAGTGGTACCTCTGTTCTGCACCTGCCCCATCTCCTCCAGCTCAGTCTGCCGCAGAAACACGAAGCACAAACGGCTCTGTTTGCTGCCTTCCCAAAGTCATGCAAGAGCCTCGGTGGGAATTATCTTCAGTGGTGGAAGGGGACAATTACCCAGCTAATGAAGCACATTTTCCTTTTTCTTCTCCACCATAAAGCTGCATGGAACCTGACTCTCCATCCAGGCGCGCAGAGAAAGTGCTGAGCGCTTGCGGAATGAGCCCCCAATCAGTAGTGGCAAATGCACTTAACGTGCCTGCTGGAAAATGAAATGACTGATACCATGTAATTAGGCCTTAATTATTTATCATTTTTGTTTAATTATTGCCACTTGGAAGTTAACAGGTTATAAAACTCTTGGGCTGTGTTTATTAAATGTCGGTAGACTATTAGCGAGGAAGTGCCATTTCTGAACGTTAATGAAATATCTGGGAAAAACCCATGGCCAGGGGCATTCCAGCACAGCCTCTGCAAAGGGCAGCTCCAGGAGCTCCAGGCTAATTGTGCCTTCCAGACAGGGCCATGGGCAGCAAGAGGAGGGCAGAAGTCAAAAGCACCATCACTGCTTTGCCCCCAGGTTGATATCTCCCTCATTTGCATTTGCACGAGATAAGCTTGATTATTTTAGAGGTCTTCTCCAACCTTAGTGAGTCTGTGATTCTGTGATCTATTGCACAGGTTGGGAAAAGTTCTGCTGCTGAACGTGTCTGTACTTGATTCCCCCCTGAGCTTCTTTCCTGTCACTGTGTGGTGGGACAGGGCTGTGTCATTCAAAGAACTGGTTTGGGATCACATCTCCTGCATTTCTCTCTGTGTGCTCTGAGCAGCTTCAAAAAATGACAAGACAAAATAAATGTCCTCCAAATGTAACAGGAAATTTGGCAAGGGAGAGCTTGCGTGGGATGAAACCTGAACGCTGCTGATTGTTACCAGTTTTAAGATTTAGAAAATTGAACTCAAAACACAGTGCTAATGCTCCAAGAGCAATAAAACACCTGCTGTATTTCGAAATGGGCCTCTGAAAAAGGAAGTAATTATTTCTCTCTTTTTAAAGCACTAAAGCAAGGAGCAGTTTTTCCTCTTCTGTGGACAAAAAGATGTAAAGCCCCATTCTGTGAAAGCTGGAGCTTACTTAAGCACAATCTACAATTACAGGTGTGTTTGCTGCTCTGAGCCCACAATGCTGACCCAAGCCACAAAGGAAGCCTATGGTGGACCAAGACTTTGACCTTATTTTCCCTTCCTTGAGGCTCAAATCTCAACCAAGGACCCCAGCTGCCTCTGCTGAACACAGCCTTGAGCCCTTCTGCCTGCTTTGCAGTCAGATATCTCTGTGAGCTGCACCAGGGCTGGTTTCCCAGCCATCCTTCACCATTCCAGGGTGCACAGGCTTGGCAGGGGTATCTCAACACTGATCCTGTCCTCAGTTCTTCCTGCACTGTCCCCTCCTGTGGCCTGGGAGCAGAGTGGTGCCAAGGGATTTGCCTGCAAACGCCAGCACTACACCTGCCCCACTACTACCAGCTGCCAGTTCCTAAATTATACATGGAAGGATATTTCATCAGAGCATTAAAGGGTAGGAAGTGTCATTTTGTACTAACCAAAATTTTCAGAAAGAAGACAGGCTGTAAATTATTTAGGGGGAAAGTCACATTTTATTCTGCTGGAGAGTGTGATGGGGAAAAGAAGGTTCATTTTCTTCCCTCTCTCTGTGGAGAAAAACTGCAGGAGAGTAAGAGCTTCTTGCTTGCCTAAATGGCTCCCAGTGGCCTTCCAGTTCTCCCCAGTGTTATGTTTGTTCACCAGGCAACAATCTGGGGGTAAAGAGAAATGGATATTTGGCCTTCCTTTCCTTTGCAAGGAAGGACACATGGAGTTGTAGAGAGATTTTCTTGTCCCTACTATGAAAACAGGCTTTGGAACAAGGAAACCCTTCTAACTGCCTGATCTGGAGCACCTTTGCCAGGGAAGAGCTCAGCCTTACCTCTCTGGAGGATCTTGGCCTTCTTCAGGCTGGTTCATTCCCTTTGTGCTTGTAGCCACAAATATTCTTCATTCTCAGAGATTCCCCAAAACGCTCTTCAAGACATCTGCATAAGTCCAAACATCCCCCCTGGTTCCGAGCAGTGTCCTTTCTGAGGAAGAAACTGCAGCATTTCTGTTCTAATGGATTTCACCACCAGCAATAAAATTTCACTTTCACGCCTTCCTCCCCTTAACCTTCTCTCCAAGTGAGGGGATAATCCCACTCTCCCCTTTTGAAGACCTTTTCTCTCCAGCCTGGGAAACACCTGCACAGGCCAGGAAAGTGTCAGCCTGGTAAATACAAAAACCCTGCTCTATTTTCCCTCCACACCCCCCAAGGAGAGCTAAACACAGAGATTATTTTTAAACCCAACCAGCAGATTAGCATCTAATTCCACCATTTCCACTCTGCCCATGAAAGATGAGCCAGGGAGGAAAACATCACATTTTTCCCATTTCAACCCCGCACCAGGCTAAATAAGAAGCCGAGGTTAAAAAGCTCATCATAAACTGAACAGGTTCCAACCCAATTTCATTAGGATGCCAGGGCTTCATTGATTTAGGCAGGATTAGCTATTGTGAGATGGAAATGATGCCATTAGACACATCTCCCCCTGCCTCCTGCTCCCCCCCGTCTTCCCACACATCCACCCTGCTCTGAGCCCGGCTGGCGACGGAGCCGAGGCATGGAGCTGGCTGGGTTTGTCAGGGAGAGTGTGAGCAGAGGAGCCAATCAGCCTTTATTCGTCTGTCTGCAGCTGGAGGCAGCTCATCAAACAAATTAACAGGATTTTCATGGAGGGTTTTGGCCAACGCGCCGCATTGCACTCGAAGTTGACTAAACAAACCTGGGCTGTGTTTTATCGGAGCTGGGAGGGTGGGAAGGGATGGGGACAGGCAGGATGGGGACAGGGCATCTTTCTGGGCACAGGCTGGGGTGGTGCTGCTGTTCTTGGCCCCAGTGCTGGCAGGGAGGGAAGGGTTTGGGGCCAGGAATAAGAGGAAGGGGCCAGTTCCCCTCTGGAGCAATTCAGCTGCTCAAGGGTCTGCTTGGAAATACGAGGAGGATTTGACCACTGCACTGAGGCTTTCATCACTGCTTTTTGTTCCTGCCCTGGCTCTGCACCCTTCTCCTGCCCTTTCATCCACTCCATCCTTTCCTGTCTCCCCAGCTGTGTTTTAATCCTGGAGGGGATGCAGCTTACCCACAGTGTGACCTCTCATGTCTCATTTCCCCCTGCAAACAAGGAGGCAGCTCCAGGAAGAGATGGGGCAGGCCCCTGGGAGAGACCCAGTGTGGAAGGATCAGCATCCACCACTCTTGTCCCTGCCTGGCTGAGACAGGAGGCAAAGGAAAGGTGATTTCCTGATGTGGGAGAAGAATGTTTTTAGGGGGAAATAAGAGAAGAAAGGGGCAGCAAACTGAAGGGGGACAAAAGCGAAGTCAACTTGTATGCAGAATTTCCCAAATCCATGAGGAAGTGAATGTGAAGTATTCCTGGAAAATGCAAATGAAGGCTTGGCCCAAGGGTTAGTCACACTCCCTCAGAGAAGAAAGTTCAAGCCTGAAACTGCTCTCACAGATATAAATGTGTGTACACAGACTTTAGTCGGGAGCTTGTGCATTTATTGAATAAGGCAGAATGAAATTGGTTCATGTCCTGCCAGTTCAGCTTCAGTTCCAAAGAAAAGGGGTAAAATACCACAACAACACAATCCTGCTGAACTTAATCTTTACTGTTTAGCTGCTGACTCCAATCCAGCACACAAAATATGGACACTGAGGGATGCTCTACAACCCTGCAGCTGTGGCTGAGCAGCTGGAGCAGTGCCACCAAGATCTCTTAGACCTAATCAGATCTAACAAATCTATCTGTTCTAAAACTTCTGTCAATATTCTTTGGAAAAGTCAGAGTTCAAGCCCTCCAAAACCTGATTTATTACTCCTTTATTGTGCCTAAAATTGCTGGAGAAGTTGATAACTATAGTATCTAGGTCTATTACTTAAATATACTCCGAGGTTTTCACTCAGATAGTCCCCAGGAGGAACAAATGGCCACAGTTTCTTGTGTTAATTGGTTTCTGGGACAATAATAGAAAATTATTTTGGGGAGGGTGTCCATTTTTATCTAAATCCTGGAAAATCAATCCCTCCTGACCAGAAAGGACTTAAAGAAAGAGAACACTAGCAATTATGTCAATTATTCTCCCCCAATTATCTCAGGAGACCCATTTCTCACAAGCCCTTTCAGATTAATCTTAGCAGATCCATTCTTTTTCCATCAGGCAGTGCAAGAACATGGACACAATTAGTGAAACCAAAAAGGCAGCTCAGGGAAAGGCACCCAGAATTTGGGTGACATCCACAGCTCAGTGCCTCAGGGTGCTTTTTGAGAGAAGTCCACCAGGCTCCCTTTTTTTTAAGGGTATTTATTTCCCCCTGCAATGGAAGCATCGATTGCCAGGTAAGCCAGAGAATGAGGTCTCAGCTCAGTCAGCCAAGCCTGAACAGCTTTTTTTTCTCTTATCCAAAGTAAGATATGTACACCTGGCTCCATATCTAATGCAATATTTAGGGAGCAGGTACAGGTGAATGACTGTCTGACACCATTTCTCCAGACCATTGTATCCTCCTGCAGGATATCAGAATAAATGAGTTGATATAAATGGTCAATCTGGCAGGGCAGACTAAACCTTTGCTAAGTCATAGATATAGAGGAGCTTTGATGAGGGACAAAAATTGTTGTCTCCACATCAAAGCAGTGGTGTGTCCTCCTGCAGAGCCTTCTGCCCTCCCTAGCAAAGACAGAGAAGTCACCTTCTCCCATGTGTAAAACATGAGTCTTTAGAGATTTTATTTCCAGAGCTCCAGGACTGCATTCCCTGTTGCTGTGCAGCTGTATTCTCCAATAGAACACTTTACAAGATATTTTCGTGTGTCTCATTCTCGATTCTGAATGTCTCCAGGTGTTTGTCAGTTTATAAAAATAAAACAATAATATTGAACTTGTTAGAGAATCTGAGCCTTGTGTTTCCTTTCCCAGCCAGGCTTCTAGAGCTCCTTGCTGCTTTTCTCTTTCTATGAAGTTGTCTGAATACAGTATTTCTGTGTAATTTCTCAGCTTTCCCAGGATTCTTCTAGACAGAAATGCAAAGCATAAGGGGAAGGTGGTGTCAAATTAACTGGATTTCTGTTGCTGGCTTTCACATTGATCTCTGCTTTGCAATTGGATCTCTTTTCCTTCTCTCCTTGCTCAGCCTCCTGTTTAATTTATAGCTCAGACTCCATGGGTCAGGAATTTTATCTAACTAGGTGTTTTATACATGGCCTAGCCCAACAAGGCCTCAACCTTGGCTCTGGCCTCTAGACACCACCACACTACAGATACTAAATACTAAACACTTCCCTGCCCGCTGCTGGGCGTTGAACAGGACATCTGTCTTGGCTCATTAAATGCAGCACTCCTCTGTTTTTCCAGGGATAATTTCACCTTGAGAGAGACTTCCCCACTCCCACGGTGAGGAAGAAAACTTAGCCAAGGCTGAGCTTCAGACACGTCCCATGTAGAGGGAAAACTGTGCTGTGGCACCTCGGTCTGTTTTGTCCTTCCCTTCTCTAAACAGCCGGGCTTCTGAAGGGGAATTATCTCCTTCAAATCAGAGCAGAGGGTAACCTGACTATTTCTTGCAGAGAAGTAATAATTAAGGCACTAGAAGGATGCAATCTGCATACATTATTGCAAGTTATGCCAACAGAATGTCAACATTTGTGTCATCAGTAATCTCAAGCAGCAATTACTCTGCGCAGTGGCCTGGAATCCATCGGCAGAGCCAGTGGGGCTGAGGGTGGGAGAGCTTCTCCTTCTCTGGGGCATGGACAGAGCATCTCCAAACAGGACTGAGGAGCCAAGGAGATCACCTAAACACACCACTGAGGATATGTGGCTGAGAGAGATGAGCACGAGGTGGAATAAGCCAGTGACCTGCTTGCTCTCAGCGGGGCCCACTGGTGTGGAAGAGGTTTTGCAGAGACTTCTCTGAGCTAGAGAGAAGTTTGATGGGAGGATCCATGTTCACCCCTGAAGGAATTTCCTGCCAAGGTCGTTGACACAGAAACCAAGAAAGAGAGAAGGATAAATAAGAGAAACCTGCAACCTTCTATTCCAATAAGCACTTTGTTTGTCTCTTCTGCCCAATGAGTAAAGTGTAAACTTATGAATTTTGTAAGAATGTATAAAAAGCATGCATGCTATAATAAAAACAGTTTTGAAGCCTTCTGAAAATGGAGTGTGTTGCTCTGTATTGTCTCTGTCTCAAGTATGACTGTCTCAACTACGACACACTGGTGATGTTTTTCTTGCAGGATACAAACCAAGAGAAAAAAATACTGGAAAAAAGTCACTACAATTACTAAAAGTCAAAACTGAGAGGTCCTAATTCCTCATCAGCAAAACAAGAGACCTTCACAAAGGGGAAATTATGCATTTATTGAATCCTGAAAGATTTCACCATCCTCCAGGGAAGGGTCACCATTAGACTCAGGATGTTGCAGCAGTACAGTCCAAGACTCCACTGTAAATAAAGCTGCAATAAGAGTCAGATTTGAGGCTTCATTTCATTTCAGTGCTTACTGGCACTAAGTTTTGATATCACTCCCTCAAAACACTGCCTGGCAACGCTCTCCACAAAGTGCTATATTGGTATCAGTGAGAGCAAGATGCTCAGAATTCCTAACAAAACATTTCCCTCTGTAATTCACCCTGCCACACTTCCTTTGGGAAAGGGAGAAGAGAGAAAAATCCTGTGACATTTACTGGGGGAAGTCTCATACCAACTTCATCTTAGAGGCAGTGTTGTTAGCCTGGGAGGTGCAGAGCTCTGCAGTGGATGAGCTGTTTCTTTCCCAAGGAAAAGGAATTTTACTTTCAGCTCCACAAGGCCTCCTGCCCATAACTGCTCATGCTCACAGTCACAAGCAGCAAAGGAGACAGGGCTTACACCAAAATTTTCCATATTACCCTCTTTCATACCTAGAAATTTTAAGTCTGATCTTAAATTTTGTCTTAAAAGTAAATTTTTTAAAAGAAAAACATTCCTGAAAAATTTGCATTAGGGAAGACCAGCTGGTGTGAAACAAAACAAGCCTTTATCATCTTCACCACTTCTAAGGGACAGCTGAAAAATGCAAGCTGAGGTGTTTGAAATGTAACTTTCGATAACTTAGGAGGCAGTAACAGTCAATGTCTAGCAGTTTTGCAGGATTTTCTTTCACTTCTTCCCTTACTGTGAGAAGAAAAAGCATAAGGAAGTTCTTTTCTTCATATTACTAACTTCCCAGACCCTAAAAAGTTATATGGAGAATGCCCAGGATTTTTATTTCCAGAAAGAACATTCGCTTATTTTGTACTTTCCACATTTTTCTTCCATATGCTGCTCTTCCTTATTTTTAATCTATAGATGAGGGATATATAAACTGTGGCCAACATTTAGGTTAGAGCCAATCTTTTATCTGCCCACTCTGGGATGACTTCAACCACTTTGTGAACTTGTCCTGCCTTGCAAACAACAGAAGATAATTTTTTGTCTCTTTCTACTCCAGTTCTTGCAGATATGCAGAAAACTTCAAGTCATTCCTGCTGCTCTCCTTCACTTCCCTCATCCACTTCTGGAAGTTCTATATCCCAAACCTCTGTCTGTCTGTTGACAGTAGTTGCCCACTGCCTCCCTCTGAGGATGCTGGCAGAGTTGCTCCCCTTTTTACCAAAATCCCACAGGTTTATATGGTGGGATCAGGTATGTGGAGAGCATCCTCTTGAGCTGCCACCCTCTGGGTGTGTCAGGGGGGTCTCCACAGGGAGAACAGTCCCAAATCCCAGCACACTGAATGTCAGCAATGGAGAGAGACGGGGACTCGGTGAGATGGGCAAAGAATCCAAACTTATTGTGAAGTACAACTGCTTATATACTTATTCTAGGACGATTAATAAAACATTACTAGTCTTCCTAGAATGATTGGGTTAATCATCACATAAACAAACTTACACATTTTAAACATCTCTTGCTTGCAGAAGTCTGATGCAATATTCTTTTTCTGGCAAGTCAGTCTGATTGAATCTTCCTGCAATCTTGATATAATCCTCAAAGTTCTGTTTGCTCTCGCCAAGGCATTTTGTCCATCAAATCTCTCATGCTAACCAGGTCCAAAATCCATCATCTGTCTTGTGTATCCCAATAACTGAACTCCCTGTGGTTCTCGCACCCCTGCAAACAGGAGCTTCCTCACCAGGTACAGCACCAACACAAGACCCTCTCTCTTCCCCAAGGCCTGCAGCTCACAGAAGTTGCATTTTGTCTTAATACTATATCATTAAGTGGAGTTAAAAATAAAGCCTGTCAGAGCCTCACAGCCTGCAGGGAAAAGGATATTAATTACAGCAGGCAGAGAGTGGAGAGGAGCTGCCTTGAGTGAGAAGTCCCCCCGCTGAGCTGTCACCTTCCCGTGTCACCAGCAGAGCTGTGCTGCAGCTCCCACACAGGGCACAGCTCAGCCCAGGTACCTGGGAAAGGGGAGGGCAGGAGGAGCCAGCACTGGAATCTCACTCCTGGCTCTCACATCCTCCCTGCCTGCAAACCAAGCTTGTGGCAGCAGCTCTCTGGCCACAGAGAACAACAGACAACTTTCCCAGGCATCTGGGAAAGGCTGTGAGAAGATGAGAAAGAAGAATGAAAAACAATTCTTATCTTCACTTGATGCACCTGTTGTTGTGAACATGTGGAATGTGTTATGGAGATTTATTTACCAAAGGGTGGTTTCTTAATTAGCCAGTGGTGATGATGTTTTAATTAACTGACCAATAAAGTCCACCTGTAGTGAATTAGGGTATAAAAAGCATGGGTTTCTTAATAAAGAAAATAATTAGCCTTCTGTGAATGATGGAGTAAGCATGTTGCCTTCTTTACTGTCCCCTATACCTGTTGGTGACACAACCTCAGCCCAGGCACAGGTTGAGGGATGAGCCAAGGGCAGAGGGGGTGGCTACAAGGGATGGCACAAGGCAGGGACACAAAATCAGATTCATTGCTAAAGCCTTCCATGCATAGGATTTAAGTCACAGGGAAAAAGTGGGACATTAAGGACCAAGTGGACAATAGACTCAGAAAAAGTGACAC
The DNA here is from genome assembly GCA_013400575.1 of Peucedramus taeniatus. Lineage (NCBI taxonomy): Eukaryota > Metazoa > Chordata > Aves > Passeriformes > Fringillidae > Peucedramus > Peucedramus taeniatus. The sequence goes on along the minus strand of WBNO01027761.1, from coordinate 850,891 downwards.
CAAATTTTCCTCCTAGATGTATGAAGAGAAGATTGAGCTGCCAAGGGAAGAAAAAGTTCAAAATATCTCTACCTCATGGCTTCTTAGCTAAGGAGATGTATAGTGTTACATTTCCTCATTTTCTAATCAATAAATAGACATGAAAATATCCCTTCAGAATTTAGGTTTAGCCCTGACTGCTCAACACTTGTAATAAAGTATATTTAGCTCAGATATATTTAGTATTGAAGTGTGTGTTTATATGTTTTTTAATGTCTATTGCATGATTAGGGAGAAGATGCCTTTTCTTAATACAACAGTGTTAGTGGGGTCATAGAAGGGACCAGCTGGATCTTGACTTGCTAATGCAGTTTTGTAGGATGGAGGGTAGGGATGACAGGGAATGCCTCAGCCAGCCAGAGCACCCCATGTTTCTGCAAACACGCTTTAAATAACCCCTAAACTCTGCCAAGGGGGACAACAGAGGGAGCAAAATAATAAAATTAAAGGAAAGCAACACCTGGAGCCAAACACTGTGCGTTGCTGTTAGAATCTTCAGCTGGGTGCATCAATCACTCTGACAGCACAGCCCTGCCACAGCAAGGCTCCCAAGGCCATCAGCTGAAGGGGAATGGCAGGGGGACGGTGCCATCCCCGCTGCTGTGCCAGGATGTGCTGGCATCAGCTCCCTCTTTGTCAAAGCCTGACTTTGCCCAGCAAATCCATCCACAGAGAGCAGCTCTCTGAGCCAATGTCTGAGAAACTTGGCAAGGGCTCTCCCTCTGCTAGAGAAGACTTGAGAGTTCACTTGGAGGGCACTACAGCATCCCATCCCCATCTGCAAAGGAGCCTTCCACTGCTCTTTTCAGAGGAGAGAGGGAAATGAAAGAGAAGAAAAGAGTTAAGGAACACAGGCTGGTCCTTGAAACCAGCAGGAAAGAGGCAGTGAAAGAGCTTAATTAATGGCACATCAGAGCTCCCCAAGATGTGTGTCTAACGAGGCCTTTGCCTGGCACTTTAGCTTTGCTTGTGAAAAGTTAATGCAGGCAAAATATAAGCAGAAGGCTGTGTGAAAACAGGAGCCAGCATGATCAGATACCTCCTGATTTAATTCTCTCCTTTGGATGACAGCCCTCTGTGCCTCCTCCCCACTACCCCTTCTCAGGGACATGCTTATTAAAGCTATTTCAGAGAGAAGAAACAACCAGCCAAAAATATGGGGAGAGAGCCACTTTCATCGTGAACAGCAAATGAGTAAAGCAGGGTCAGAGTGTTGACTTAGAAAATTACAGTCTTCCTGTCTCCTGAATAAATCCAGACATTGTACCCTCTGCCACTCAGCTGTTACAGGATTTAATTTAAAACATTTGATTTATTTGCTGTGGACAGGTGGACTCTATAAAGAATTTTTAGGGCAGAATTTATGGTGGGCTTAATCGTGCAGTGAGCAAAAGAGCAACAGGAGCCTGACAGGCTTTTCCTGATTCCCATGGGCAGCCCCTCCAAAGCAAGAAGGACAAAATGATGACATTGGAGGGGAGCCAAGGGAGCCTTCAGCTGAGGGGGGCCAGAGTTTGTAGGACCTGTCTGGGATTACACAGAACACAGGTCTCAAGACCAGGTGGGTGAATTTGTTCTGCTGTCCCTGCCCTGAGGGTCTGGGCTTCCTCTGCAATAAACCCCCCCATTTCCTTAGGGTGCTGGTGTCTGGCTGGGTTTTGGTGTTGAGTGCAAGAGCTGGGGCAGTGGTTGTTAACTGGGTGAAATACATCCCTAGTAAGACCCTTCTTTAGGAACTCTCCCTTCCTTAAGCCCTGGGTTTTGACCTTCCATTTTGAGGGGATTTTCCCTGTCCTCGTGCTGCAGTTTGGATCAGGAGTTGCCTGCAGGTTGAAGCCACCTTGATATTAGACAGGAGTGAGCTTTAAGTGGAAGGTGCCTTTAGGACATGGTGAGTTTGACAACAGCTGATCCCAAATTGTTAAGATGTGTCTGAGAGGTTTCAGAGAGCTTAAGGTGCTTCAGTTTCTTTGTCCTCTCCTGGTTCAGCTAGGTCTCCCTGGCACTCAGCTGTGTCTGTCTTTATTACTCTGTGTGTTCCACAGCTCCTGTGGGAGGCAGGTAACAATCTCAGGACAAACAGCTTTGGGAATTCTCCCCAGATGCAGGAGTTAATTGGGACAATCAATAAGGAACAGAACCCTGATTTCTGGCCGTGGCTTTGGCCAGCATGGCAGTGTCTGGATGTCACAGGCACAGCAGTGAAAGGCAATTGCTCTGTGAGTCAGAGAGAGCCAGAACCACGGAGAGGTGAGGGCTGAGTTCTGTGACCTGAGGCTGAGAATCTGCTTTTGTTGTGCACTTTGAGGTGCCAGCCTGCTCCTCTGAGTCCTTTACTCTGTTGCATCAAATCAGGCTCCTCAAAGAACCAGGGCTAGAGGGGAACATTCCCCTCTTGCCCTGAATTTCTGAATCATCCACAGATCTCTGAGCACTTTGCCAAGGCAATGTTGCTTTGGTCTTGCTAAAGACACTGAGGCACAGAGAAGCTAATTAAGCTCCTAAATGATATTTAGCAATTGGAGAAGGAACAAAAATGAGATACTGTAGATTCCAGACCTCTCATTTTCTATACCATAGAGTATATCCAGAACTAAAAACCTGAAATGATAAAAGCTAGCTGGAGACACAAAATTAAATTGACACTAATTCTAAGGTTTAGCAAACAGGAAAACAATCAAACAAACCAAACAAAAAAATGTCAAGAACTGAAGCATAAGGAGGCTCAGACAGCATCTATCTTTCTTCAAGGCCTCCAAGGAGCTGAATGTGCTACTGAGGGAATCTCTGTGCAGAGACTGAGTGCAAAGCAAGCAGAAATGCAGCTGTGAAACATTTCCTCTGGGGCATGAGCAGGGACATGATGTCCCCAGGGAAATATACACTGATAATAGGTGATAAACCCAAATATACAGGTAATGACCAACCTGCTCCCACCCCAGTGAACCCTGAAACCTGAGCCTGCTCCTACACCTGAGCATGAGCTGTGAGCAAGGGTGGATGATGTCTCTTATTGCTAAGGGTGAATCATCCCTAAAAGTGGGTGCCTGAAGCTCCCAGAGCTCCCACCTCACCCTGACATCCCCAAAACAGCTCCCTGTTCCCCAGCACCTGATAGTTTCAAACATTACTGAAGTTTCCAGGCCAGGTTTTGACCTTCTCTAGCCAGAGGCTTTTGGCCTCATTTAGTTTAGATCAGACTTACCCAGAACAGTAATTTTGGCTGCAAAAGGCTGGTATTTGTGAGCTCAGTAGCTTGCAGTGAGAGTGAATGTGACACACAGAGCCCAGCCGGGGACAGGAGACACAAAGCATCTGTGTGAACTCTTCAGGAGAGCAGCAAATGGAAAACAAAGCACTAATATGACCCAAGAGCAGACTACTCCTGGGTATTATTCAATTACAATAGGCTATAATAAAGTGCCAATGTTCTCTTATTAACAATAAGTTTCATCAATTTATAAATCTTTCCCTTATTTAGGAAAAACACACACTACAACACAAGCTCCATCTGGCTCTATTTAGATTCCAGGTTTTATGTTTGTACAGCCAGAAGCCATCAATTATCATGTCAAGCCCAAGGATTTCAAGGCCCTGGACACAGGAAATGAAAAAGATACAGGGGAGGGAAAGGGCACAAATGGAGCCTTGAAAAATTTATAATTAGTTGTGTGGTAAATGATCAACCTAGGGGTTATTTAGCACCCAGGGTTTTAGATGCTTTGGTGATGCTTTGGTAGCTCTTTTGCAAAGCTAAAGCCATGAGGGGACACATGTACAGAAAAAGGGTACAAAAAGATTTTCCTGTTTGGTTTTGGGAGATTTCATCAAAACCAGACACATCCTTCTCCAGAGGGCAATGCTAAAGCCTCATTTACCTGGCACATATTTCTAATTCAAGGAGCAAAAGGTCTCCCAGGCAGTCCCTTCCTGCTGCCACCCCAGCAGTGTGGGTGAGGAGGGGCAGATGTTCCTGGAACAGCAGGTGTCCACCAGCTCCAGCTCCTACACCTGTCTGAGAAGAGCAGTTCCACCCCTTCTCCAGACAGAAAGCAGGATCTGGGTGAGATTTGGCACAAGAACCTGCACAGGAGAGTTTGCAGGACACCAGGCCAACACTTTGAGCAGAGGACCCAGGAGGAAAATGTGGATGCTGACAATTCAGTCAGAGAGAGAAACAGAAACTTTCCCAGGCATTGTCCTGAGGAAGTTGTGAAAAAACTCACGGAAAGAATTGAAACAATTCTTATCTTAATCTCTACACCTCGTGTTTGTGAACATGTGGAGTGTTTGTACGTGATGTTATGGAAAGATATTTTAAAAAGGTTTTGTTTAAAGACCAATATGGTGAAGGATTCTGTCTATAAATACGTGTAGCTCCTAATGAATCTCACTTTACACCTTCTGAGCATTAGAGTCACTATCACCTTCTTTCAGCTGTTTCTAACTCAATGGTGACAGGAAGAGGATGGAAGAGACACTGAGATGTCCCCTCCCTTCCTCACCAAGGAGATGCTTACAGGACCCAAAATTCTGTTCCACCCTTTCCTCACGTAATCAACCCATGAAGAGACACGAGTCTACTCCAGATAAGACCGGACATGAAACCAAATAAAACCTAATTCTTGTGGTGGAGGTCTGGGCTCTGAAGGTCTCACTTTAAACAGAAGCCACCAAGAAATGTAAAAACTTGACACAACAACAGGCAGCAAAACCAACTGGGGGACAGCTCCTGGTTATCCCTCACTGGAGAAGGATGGGAACACATCCCTGTCCCCCAGACCCTGAGGTGAGGCAGGGCTGCTCCAAATCTGCACTCCTGACTTCCCCAGCTGCACAATGCCTGTTCTCTCAGGTGCACATTAAAGGCAGCTGAGCTTTGAAGGGTGTGTTATTAGCATGGTCAGCCATGCAGCTCTCTCATTTTAATAACAATCTGGTGACTCATCCATGCCATTAATTTAACATTAAAAAAAGTGTGGGTCAGATCCTCTTAATTTACCTAAGTTAAATTAAGAAAAAAAAAAAAAATAGAAGGAAAGCATATTTTGCTTTTTGTTTTTTGCCTTTAACCTGAAAAATCCTCCTATCATACAAAAAATGCATTTTCACCGACAGTTATCATTTTGCCAGTTTGTAATATTATGACAATTGCATTCCCTGTTCAAAACTGGGACACTTACAAGATGAAATTGAACACTAAAGACCTTCTTCCCTCCACTGATCTGTATTCCAGCATGGAGGGACCCTCAGTCCTGGAGCAGGACCCCGTTGTGCTGGGAATGTCTAAGCATGGAACAAAACCTCAATGCCAGGAGCTGCAGGCTCCACATCCCAGCCCTGCACTGAGATCCCCGTTATCCAGCTAACTACAGGCATTGCCCACACAATGAGCACACTCCCATCATCTGAACTCTTCTGAATGAATATTTTTTCAGAAGCAAAGAGCATAAAAACTCTATTACAAGTGGTGTCATTTTGCAACGTATTTCTGTTCCCTGAGAACTTGATTCCTGAGTTATTTGCTCACAGAGAAAGCTGCAGCACCTGGAATACTTGCAGGTGTGTTTCTGAATGAGAATATTTGGGTAAAACCTTATGAACTGCATACCTAGGAACTGTGAAGGCTCTGGGGTTGGGGTTGTCCAAGCTGTGGTTTCATCCCTTGGTCAGATGTGCAGGGTGGCTTTGTTCCACTCACCCCAAAGTGTTCCAGCCCTGGAATTGGTGCTAAAGGATGTTAAATATCCAGATTATATTTGATATAGAGATAGTGGAGTGTCTGCTTTGAGCTGCCAGGGCCACTGGGGAGATTTCCTGTCAGTGCCACAGTGGCAAAGCCCCTTCCTTGGTTTCTGCAGGCAGGGGAAAGGGGAAAGGGGAAAAGGAAAAGGAAAAGGAAAAGGAAAAGGAAAAGGAAAAGGAAAAGGAAAAGGAAAAGGAAAAGGAAAAGGAAAAGGAAAAGGAAAAGGAAAAGGAAAAGGAAAAGGAAAAGGAAAAGGAAAAGGAAAAGGAAAAGGAAAAGGAAAAGGAAAAGGAAAAGGAAAAGGAAAAGGAAAAGGAAAAGGAAAAGGAAAAGGAAAAGGAAAAGGAAAAGGAAAAGGAAAAGGAAAAGGAAAAGGAAAAGGAAAAGGAAAAGGAAAAGGAAAAGGAAAAGGAAAAGGAAAAGGAAAAGGAAAAGGAAAAGGAAAAGGAAAAGGAAAAGGAAAAGGAAAAGGAAAAGGAAAAGGAAAAGGAAAAGGAAAAGGAAAAGGAAAAGGAAAAGGAAAAGGAAAAGGAAAAGGAAAAGGAAAAGGAAAAGGAAAAGGAAAAGGAAAAGGAAAAGGAAAAGGAAAAGGAAAAGGAAAAGGAAAAGGAAAAGGAAAAGGAAAAGGAAAAGGAAAAGGAAAAGGAAAAGGAAAAGGAAAAGGAAAAGGAAAAGGAAAAGGAAAAGGAAAAGGAAAAGGAAAAGGAAAAGGAAAAGGAAAAGGAAAAGGAAAAGGAAAAGGAAAAGGAAAAGGAAAAGGAAAAGGAAAAGGAAGGTTCTGGGGTGTCCCCATTCCCACTGCTCCTTTCTCTCCCCTGGGCACAGCTCTGCAGAAAACATCCCCCCTCCTGCCCAGAGCCTTTCCTTTTGAGCAATAACTCAACCTGATGAAACGTAGCTTCTAAAATCCAAGAATACCCAGAGTACCCTGAAAAACTGAGAAAACAGTGCTTTTTTAGGACCAAATGTGTCCAAGGCTTCATGCCAGAACAATCCCTTCCTTCCTTTAGCTTTGTCAGCCTCAGGACATACCTGGCTACAACATCACAAATCAAAGAGGGGGCAGGTGAGAGGGGGAATTTCACACACAAACAACAAACCCATGAGCTAATCCATGCCAGGAAGTGCTGAACCCCTTGACAACCTCTGCAATACAAAGATCCCTGTGATCACCCAAGCTCAGACTCTTTCATGTGGTTTGGTGTGGAATTGGGATCTGCAGGGCTGGCCCCATGGAAGAACCACAGCTCAGAAGCTACCTAGAGAAGCATGTTGGGTAAACATTTCCTGCAAAGCAGAGGTGTTTAAGCCTTTCCCATCTTGTGTTGTCTTTCTCTTCTATTAACTGAGTAAGAGCTCTTGTGGATTGTGTCCAGTGTGAGCAGATTAAAAAAAAAAAAAATGCACCAGCCACATTAGGTCAGGCATTTGGGGTAATTGCAGAAAATGCAAGAGAGGGAAAAGAAATCTCAGGTCAGATAAATCCCTTTAGATGTCCAGCTGCACACAACCCATTCCCTGGCAGACACAGGCTGGCTCTTGTGGCCAAGTCTCTTTGTTTAATCTGCCCACACGGGAGAAAAGGGGTCAGAGGTACTCAGGGGAGTCACTGGGATCTGTCTTCAGCCCTCTTCAATGAAAGGGAGGGTTCTTGCAGGAACAAAAAGCAACTTGACTGTTGAAATGTATTTTCTGCTATAGGGTTTATTTTTTTTCAAAACAGATATTCAGGTTGGTATGGACTCTTCCTCACTGTGTCTGCTTGCAGTCAGGGAGAATGGGGCAGGGCTCTTGCTGAGCTTGGTCTCTTTTCATTTTTTACCTTCCTGTAAGGCAGAATGGGCTGGTGGTAAGAGAAAAGCACCTATTAGATGCCTTTGGTTTAAGCCTTATTTCTGCCTCAGGTGAACTCTGTTCCCTTCTTAGCATGCACAATTTAACTTTTTAATGCCTCTGTCTCTCCACTCTAGAGAATGAAGGAAATAACTCTTGCAGAGTGCAGTGGAGTTTTCAAACAGAATATGCAAGAAAATGCAAAGCCACCTTTGTATGGGTAAGAACAGGGATTTTTTTGTGGGAAAAGAACATTTCCCACAGTGCTCCTGGAAGCCAGCAGGCAGTTCTGGGACCCTGCCCCAGCATTGATGTGACTCTTCACATGCTGATCTGCTGTGGCAGCTTGGTTTGTGTTTTGTTAGTGCATGACTCAATCAGTGCTTAGAGTGAACCAGGCAAAGTGAATAAAACAGCTCGTCTTCTGTGAGCTCCAGAGACTCAGCCTGGGACTCTGACAGTGAGCAAGACAGTGGTGGAGCCTTGAGAGACACAGGGAAAAGCCAAGAGACAAAACCAGTAGTCAAGCATGGCATGGACAGGTCCACGTGTGCCATCCACCCCCATGGGATCCTCTGGCACTGACCTGCTGGAGAAATGACAGCCCCAGAGCAGCCCCAGGTTCTGCCTCTGTCCTGGATTCTGTGAGCTGAACCACTGGCCTATGATCCCATAAAAATTCCCAGTGCCAGTCAGCTTGCCCCAAGTCAAAAGTGGATGTGGAAAATGCAGGGCATGGAGGAAATGCTGGGGATGGGGTGGAGCAGAGTGAACTGGAGAAGCTGTGGAGCAATGCTATAGACAACTCCAGGGACAGCACCACTGGGTGGCACCTTCCTGGGAGGATGTTTTGATACTCAGGTTTGCAGGACCAGGGGGTTCTGTAAATGAGACCCTTTTGGAGAGGTTTTGTTTTAGGCAAGATTCCTGAGAAGTGAAGTTTCCCTGCCAGCTCTCTTTGAGGCACATTCTGTTCATGGCTGTGCCTGCTAAATTCCTTAATTCAGTACATTTAGCTGAGAGTTGTTTGAATGTAACAAAGGACACATTTTGGCCTGTTGACTAACACAGAGAGTGCTTGGTGAGAGGTAAAACCCACCTGCCAAGTCTCTGCTATAAATGCTGATTTAGAGCCTGCTTGGATATAGCACTTGGATCCTGCCTCATTTGCTTCCCACTTGTAAATGAGGTTTCACATATTGTCCTTTCATTTTTACCTCTGGAGCGTTTTCTTTGATTACTCACACTTCTGGGCATTCTCACTGAGCATGAGAAAGTCAACTCAGAGAGAACGTGGAGCTTCTCTGCTTCAGTGTTTAAAATCCCCTGACTGTCCCCCCAGCCACCACTTCCCTCTCCTTTCCTTCTGTGCCCAGGCTTTTGAGCTATAGGAATGATCAATTGCTTAAATTATTGTAATGGTTGGCAGAGGGAAGGGGGAGGGGGCGTGAGGGGATGGAATTAAAAAGTGTCCCTCCAAGCTGGGAACTTGGTATTAAAAATCTCAGTCAAATCCATTCTGGAAGCACTGAGCTAATAAATCTCCCAGCCCCAGCCTTGCAGTGGGAAGGGTAACTCAGTTGTAAGTGTGCAGTGCAGGTATTACTGCAACATGACTAATAGGGAGTGAATACTGCAGAAAGATGTCTGTGTATATTCATTTGAAGTCCTGAACAAATTTGCTTTGAATCTCCTGGTCTGTTTCTATGGCTGCTTTCCACAAATATTCCAGCAAATGAGCTTTACTAGTGTGAATACTCATCAAAAGTCAATTTGGAACTCAAATAGCTTAATATTTTCCAAAAGCATATTCCAAATTACACACATGAACATGCAGTTCAAAATGGATGCTGGTTCTGATGTGATTAGTCACACAACTTGCCCAGCCAGGGATCAGAAATAACACAATACAGCTCATGTAACCATCCACGGAGCCTGGATTTCAGACTTGGAATGTTGGATATTTTCAATGAACTGTTTGTGAGCAGCTCAGCAGCCTTGACTTCCATTCTCTGAAGACATTCATAAATAGGCATTTTAGCAATGAAGAGCAGTTGGGAATTTTGCAATCAGTGAGTGGCCAACTTGCAGGAGGAGAGGGAGACTGGATTTTTGTGATGAATCATTGGATATCTGTCAGGAACCTCAATACCCCAGCTCTATAGACAGAAAACCAGTAGTGAGTCACATTCTTCCACTGAACTCAGCTGAAAATTCATGTTCCTTGTGTGCTGTGGATTGGCAAATGCAGAGATTTACCCATTTCCAGTGGAGGACTCACCCTGCAACCTTTCCTGGAGAGGAACAGCCCCCTGTGAATCCCTGAACTAAGCAGACAACCTTCCCCAGGTGGCTGTTGTGCCTTCACCCTAAATCTGCTGCCCTGGGGTGCATGGGCACACAGGAATTGGGAAATGGTTTCCAATGCTGGCACATCTCACTCCTCAGATCTCCTTCCCATCCCCTGTTCTGCAGATGCTGGTGTGTGCTCTACTGTCACACCTAGAAATCAGGATACTAAAATTATCAATGCTGTAACACAAATCTAATGGGTGGAAATGAAATATCAATGAGCACAGATCCACCTGCCACCCTTTCCAGCTGCACAGGAGGGTTCCAGGATCCTTGAAGGACCAGCTCAGGGAAGGCTGGGCTCCTCCACATCCCACAATAACAGGGTGCAGGGAGAGCTTTGAACCATTTCTGCTGCTGTTATCCATGAGGATCAATCCCAGCTCTCAGTGCCACCCCTATGGATTTGCTGTGCCATGAGGAAAACCCTTGACAGGGCTGGTGGCTGCCTCCCACCATCCATGAGTTCTCCTGGCTCAGAACAGCCCTAAAGGATGAGACTCCTTTAGGGAACTCCCTGAGGATGGGACATGTGGAAGGCAGGAGAGAGAAAAGTGACAATAAACTCTGAGAGCCACAGCCCTTTGTGGATCAAACTCCTGGAGAAATGATGTCATCACCGGCCCCGACAGTTTTCCAAGAGGAAACTTCCATCGTTTACCCCGAGCTGCAGCTCCAGCAGCACTAAACACTGTTTTCCAGCTAATAAAATGAGGCACAATTTTTTACATGCTGTTTGTGGTGACAGTGTAATCAGTCTTGCTGGGAGCCAGGCTCACACGGGCCAGGAGCTGCAGAGAGCACTGTGTGAGGCACCCAGCCTCCAAGGTTTTAGCTTTATTTCTCTGGGATTGTATTTTTTTTTCCCCCCCAGTAGAACTCTCTCTGATTCTCCCCCTTTTTATCTATTCATTTATTTATTTACTCGTTGAATGTAGATTTATTTTGATGACCAGCAATTTCAGGTAAACAAAAGGAGACTCCACACTTCTGGGAAAAGGCTGTTAATGGCCTCGCTGAGGGAGAAGCAAATGGAACTTTCCTAAACAAAGCTGCAGGGAGCATCGCTCACACCCAGCAGGGCCTCTGGGGCAAACTGGGTTTGTTAGCAAAAGAGCACGAACAGCCTTTGGGAGGTTGGGTTTGTTGTTTTTTCCCTTCATTTTTCTGCTTTTTCATTCCAAGAAATACTTGCAGAAAACAACTCCACGGGAATGTGGAAACAAACCTGAAGTTCTGCTTGTGCCGAGTTTAAACTGAAAGGAGAGAGAATGAATCTGCACTCACTGCTCTATGGTGTAGCTCCACTGCAAAACAACACCAAGTGAGGTGGCTGCTTCTTTTCTTTTCTAATTTTTTTCTCCTTCTCTAGCATTCTCTTTAGGCCTCTGCTTACTTTAATTCCTTTCTCCACCTTCTGGAGTTGCACCCTTTCTCCAGTCCAGCTTTGGTGTATTCTAAGAAACAAGAAATTAAAACCTGTGGTGTGTTTTACTGTCCTTACACAGTCTCAAAATAAAGGACCAAAAGCTGAGATTCACAGCAGAAATCTGGGAAGCAGCTGTACCTTACAGCTGAATTAAGCTCGATGCATTTGCAGGCATCAGGTGAAGTCTGATCCAAAGATCACTGATGCCAGCAGAAAGATTCCCATTGACTAACAAGAACTGTGGATGGGGCTTTGGATTAAAGTTGTGATAACATCCAGTCATCTTATCTGGTAAAGAAAGCATCAGTAAAACCCAGGGCAGTCAAAGTTTGTCATTATCACCTCCAGTCTCCCACCTGTGTTGCTTCTTGCCCTCCCCAGGATGTGGTGGCAGGCTGAGGAAAATGCAGATATTCCTCCCTCCAAGATCCTTGTGCTAGGATCCATGAGGCATGATTTTCTCGTCTTGAAATTCAATTTCTGAGCCCCTTTCTGTCTCAAATGACCAGATGGAAAAGACAGTAATTGCTGAGAAACTTATTGACTTTTCCTTTTTAATTAATCCTAAGTGGAAGAAAACCTGCAGTTCCCTGTCCAGACAGCGTATGTGAGAGAGGAGGAGGGAAAAGGGAGAGAGAGGAGAGAATCATAATTAAAATAACTCAAATTAATCTTGGTGAGTGCTCCTGCCACTTCAGTGCTCTGAATGTAGGGGGGAAGTGTTGTTCCAGTCGAGTCTCTTTTGTTTCAAAGTCAGCTCAAATAAGGACCACCAGACAACAGCCCTGTCCCATCAGAACAGAGGCTTGGCTGGTCCCTGCAGCTCTGCATTCTTCCAGTCACTGCACGAGGTCAAAAAGCCTCACATGTCCTCTCTGTGAGGCCTGGATGTGCTCCACACTCAGCCAGATGAAGCAAACCCTGCTGAGTGGGGAGGAGGGTGATGGCAGAGCTGCTCCCAGCTCCTCTGAGCTCCCTGGGTGACTCTGGGACAGAGGAGGGATGAGCACTCCTGGCTCAACTCTTCAATGTGAACAGGTTCCAGTGAGCACCACACCCAGCCAGCTCAGCTGGGGATGTTCATAAAAGCTCCAGGCTCTCAGGGATGTGGGTGGATTTCTCCAAAATGGCACAGACAGAGCTGGCTCAGCTGTCACAGCCCCAGCTGGCTGCAGCCACTGTGCCACACGTACCCCTGAGCTGTGCTGGGCTGGCAAATCCTATGGTGAGGGTGACAGGGCAGAAGGGGTGAGCAGGAGACCTCTGTGGGTGCTGCACATGCTGGCAGCTCTCAGCTCTTCAGGAAAGCAGTGAGCTCTGGATTCTGGCCAGTGAAATAGGCAAATTGGGCCAAACTGCTTGTCTTTGAGTGATGTCTTGTTGATGGCAGTGGGAGCTGACCTCAGAAAAAAAACCAAGTTCTGTAGGGAAGGGAACTTGCTGCACAGAAATGTCACTGATCCATGTGCTCCACAGAGGGGAAAGCTCTTTCTTTCTCCTTGGCACTCCAGTGCAGACAGCAGCTACAGCCCTCTCACCAAAGCTGGTGTGCAAACCTGGCCCCAACTTTGGCATTGGAGAGCAAAGTTGAATCACAGAATCATAGAGCAGTTTGGATTAGAAAGGACCTTAAAGGTCATCCAGTGCCAGCCCCTGCCATGGCAGGGACACTGTCCCAGGCTGCTCCAAGCCCTGTCCAACCTGGCCTTGGGCACTGCCAGGGATGCAGGGGCAGCCACAGCTTCTCTGGGCACCTGTGGCAGGGCTTGCCCACCCTCACAGGGAGAAATTTCTTCCCAATATCCCACCTAACCCTGCCCTCTGGCAGTTTCAAACCGTTCCCCCTTGTCCTGTCACTCCATGTAAAATGACAAGCAGAGGCTCAGCTGACAATCTCTCCTTTCTGCTGGAGAAGAGGCCTCTTGCTATGCTCAGGCTCCTCCAAAGAAAGAACAGCCTCCTAGAGAGAGAAAAACCCCTCAGAGTCCCCATCCCCGTGCCTGCCTGGTGCTGTGCAGTGCTCTGAGGGAGCAGGACTGTGGGAATTCTCACATTCCCAGTTTGTTTGATAAACTCCACTCCACAGAACCCCCCGTGCCCCTCAGATGACACAGACAAACAGAGGAGGTTGCAGAGGAGCACAAGGAGCTTCTGCTGTTTGGTTTGGGCCTAGGCAGCACCCTGCACACCAGGCCAGGAGCTGATGCTGAAATAGAGATTTTGGAGTTCACTTGAATTAGCAATATGAATTGAGCATTTAAAGTTTAGTCTGTAGAACTCTGGGTCGAAGTTTAACCTTTTCACTTAAGAAACCCCTGCCATGGTACAAAGGGCATAGGAAAATGCAAATTTCT
>WBNO01027761.1:600959-837101 GCA_013400575.1 Peucedramus taeniatus | reverse complement strand
GACCCCCGTGCGACCACCAGAGCCAACAAGGCATGGCCAGGAGGGCGTGGGTCTGATTGCCACACGAGGCGAGGACGAGCAGGGCCAGGGTTGAATATGCAGGGGAAAGTTGTGCAATGTCTGACATATGGAACACCTTTGTGAATAAAGCTGTGGGACAGCCCGAGGCTCGGGGCACAAGTCCTTATGAGAGATATCTCACTTGTGCCAGGGCTCCAATACACACCCACTGCATAACTAAACCTACTTGTGGAGTTTATTTATTCAGTGTATTGCTTCAATGGAGCCCAGCAGCTCTGGGCCAGCAGCAGTGTGGCCATGCAGGGCTGGCACCTCAAAGCCAAACCCAGCCTTGGCACGAGCCCCAGCATGGCTGGCCCGTGGGTCTACAGCCCCAGCTGTGCCCAGCGAGCCACATCTGCAAAGAGCCCTTCCAGACCAGCCTCCCCAGCCCTGCCCAGCACAGGCAGCTCAGCTCTCACCACACTGCTTTGTTTTATTTCAGTTTTCTTCCTGCTTGCTGAGAAGTTGCTGCTGGGATTAAAAAGGCATCGGGCAAATCATCAGTATGAAAGAGACACGCTGAGAAGAGAGCAGATTAACCCACACTGCAGAGAAAACTCCTCATTTCTGGAGTGTTTGTTTTGAAAATGTCACTTCAACGGGTCACAGAATTCATGAATAAAATCCCATCCTTATTTCCATTCAAAAAGGAATAAAGATTTATTACCCAGCCTCGACAGGAAAGCAGTATTGACCCACCAATGAGTCAAGGTCTGTGGTATTGCATGCAGAAATATTTATTGCTTTTAATTACCATAAACTAGCAAGGAACTTTTTTTAATAATTTTTATTACTATTGTTTGATTGTAGTGTGGAAAAAGAAAAATGGAATTGCCAGCAAAGCCTCCTGACTATACAAGGTGATGGAATGAAAGACAGGTTGATGCTGATGGGTTAAATAAAAGGTCACTGCCACTCAAGAGATTTTGGCAGCACGTTGGTAAACCTGCTTTGAAGCATCATTAACCCCATTTTACTGCAAAAAAAAACCAAACAGGGAGTACCCCTAAAGATCTGCAAAGACACTACCTGGGATTCCTAGGGGGGAAAATTTAGTACCTAAGTATCAGAAAATAATGGCTCAAGCAGTTGCCAGCTGGAAGTGGTGGATTCAGATGGTGAATGTTAGGGGGCAGCAGGTTGATGCCACTCTCTGAGACCAACCACAGGGTCTGGAGGACCCAACTGTCACCCACCAGGCATCCCTTGTCCACAGGAAGGAGGAGACCTCCCTCCTCTTCCTTTTCCAGCAGGCTGGGTTAGAACACCCAGGTGCTGCAGGGCACGAAGGCAGCCAGCCCAGCCTGGTGCTGCTCCTCACCTTCCCTGCTCTGCCTCACTCCACACATCCACCTCTCCTTCCTGGCCAGCACTGACAGAACCTCTCAGTGGGGGAAATGCAAGGCAGGCTTGGTGCTGCAGCAGGTGATTGACAGGCAGGCTGTGATAATGAAGTCCATTTTTATTTTTTATCTCTTGTCAAGGTACAAGGACTCGGCCAGTGTCCCAGGTAATGAGCGTTCCCTTGCCCTCTCCCTCACTTGGATTTGAAAGTGTGTGTAGCCATGTGTAGCTGTGTTAACACTACATTACTAAAACCAATCCTGGGAGCCTGTTCCTGCTGCACACCTCACTGGCTCCAGCACTTCCTCACGTTGATTTGCATTCATGCAGTCTGTGTAAACAACGCTGTTCAGGGAATATAAATAACTGCAGCCAGGAGTGCTCTCAGCAGCATCCCTCAGCTCCTGCTGCAGGGCTGGGGCACAGCCCAGATCCTTTCCTGAAATGGAGGATGCTCCTGCATCCCAACCTTCTCTTCCTCAGCCCTCAGCACAAGAAGCCAAGGATGGAGCACTGGAGGGTGGTTTTCAGGAGCCTTTTCATCCTGACCTGAAAAACCATGAAGAAGCCTTTTAAAAGAGTGCAATTTTCCTGCATCTGTGATGCTGGGCCTTTTGGGGAAGTGCTGGGGTTTGGGTTGTAGCTGTTGGAGTTTTCTCCAGGTGTTGGCAGAGAAAGGCAAACAGAGAATCCCAGAATGGTTTCGGGTGGGAGGAACCTTAAGTATCACCTTGTTTCACCCTCCTGCCATGGCAGGGACACCTCCCACTGCCCCAGGCTGCTCCAAGCCCTGTCCAGCCTGGCCTTGGGCACTGCCAGGGATGCAGGGGCAGCCACAGCTTCTCTGGGCACTCTGTCCCAGGGCTTCTCACCCTCAAAGGGAAGAATTTCTTCCTAACACCTAACCTAAATTTCCCTCTTTCAGAAAATGAATCAAATTGTCAGTGGTCTGATTTACCTGTGAGTTGACTCCTTGTATGCAGGACAGGTGGGGTGAGGTGTGATCACCCCATCAGGTGAGAGGAACTCTCACCTAACACCCCTCAAGCTCACACCTCCCTCCTCCAGGCTCAGGATGTGCAAAGTTTCACCCAAATTGAGTTAAACAAGAGCAGCAGTGCAGACCCTGCTCAGCGATATCACAGACTAAAAAGGGCGTTAGCATGAAATGAAATGTTTTCAATCAGCTCAGACCTGGGCTCAGAGGTGTGAGGTGTTTGAAGTGGAGCTGCCACTGATCCCACACCCAGGGACAGCCCTGCCAGCCTGGCCACTACCATCTCCTCAGGATGGCTTTGCTTCATCTCTCCTTGACTTCTGCAGCAGGGGCAGCATCCTCAGAGGCACCACCTGGGCACTCTGTGTTAATTAGGCACAAGCTCACATAAAACTCTCAGGTGGAGGCAACCAAACCAGATCAAGTATTTTTGATTTCACTCCAAGTAAGAACAAAAACAGCTAAGAGCACTAAATATTAAAGGGATTAAAACTGAAATTTTCTGATCTTTTAAGGATTCACATAAAGCCTGGTCTGGAGTTGCAATCTTACATCCAGATTTGGATCCATAGCTGGCTCCTAAACTTAGCTTGGAAGATGACATTTTTAAAAATTTTCCATTTGAAATTTAAAATTCCAGGAGAATGCTGGCAGAATCTCTGCAGATTTCTGAAGTCTGCATCTTTGCTTTACAATCTCAAATCTTTTCATTTTTTTCTTTATCTTTAGCTGAGCTGAAGTAATTCAGATTAACAACACACAGTCTATTTAATTGGCTTCATATGGTTCTATTTTAACATTTGGATTAGAATAATATTTCAGAAAATGACTGCTATTATTTTTTTAACAGATGGTGAAAGATCCACCAACATAGGAAGTGAGTCACAAGTTGTACTGTAAATAATAAATAATAATAATAAAAATAATAATAATAATAATAGTTCTGCTGACAGTGTAACAAGGGCTCCGATTTGCTATTACACAGGAAAACTAATAAACCAAAGTG
The DNA here is from genome assembly GCA_013400575.1 of Peucedramus taeniatus. Lineage (NCBI taxonomy): Eukaryota > Metazoa > Chordata > Aves > Passeriformes > Fringillidae > Peucedramus > Peucedramus taeniatus. Next base: position 833,691 of record WBNO01027761.1, on the reverse strand, counting down.
CAAAGCACCTCAGAAATCTTTTATTTTAATTAGCAGTGAACAAACTCATTCTGCCAAATGCTGAACTCACTGGAACACTGGTGGCTTCACATTCTGCTTAGGAGACACTTTGGAACAGTAAGGAGGAGATGGAGAGGACAGCCAAACTCTAATGAGAAAATACAGGATATGCATCTCCAGCTGGGCTTCTTTCACGGCCATTTCACAAGTGGAGAAGGAAAAATAATTCCTGAGAAAATAGTAGTGATTGCAATTTGAATTCCTGCCTGTCTCCAGTGTGGTGGCCTTTGCTTAGGGCCAGCCTCTCAGTATGGCCCATTTTCCTTTCAAATGCCATGTGTAGGTGTCCTGATCATATTTGCTCTCCATCCTGCCACCCCTGCAGTGGATTTGCACATCCTCTGTGCTGCCACAAACCTCCCCACACTCCCAAGGGGCTGAGGAAGACCAGGGTGGCAAGAAGAAGAAGCACAGCAATGGAAAAACAGCTGGATTCTCCTCAGGTCACCCATGGTGAGGGTGGGGATATCACACTGGGTCCAAGCCTCAATTCCTTCCAGCTGGAAGATGTTTTATAATGGATGAAGTCTGGCCTGGCTCTTGTGTATCTCTGGGCATTCAGGTTAAGTACAACAGGTTTGGGTTAAAGAAGACTCTGTGGTGAACAGGCTGTGCTGCAGCAAGCTGTGCCCTGCCTGAGGAACAACTGCACATCACAGCTGGCTCCAGAGGTGTTCAGTAACAGCAGTGAAGAGGCAAGGTAAGAACTCTGAGTGCCCACCCTGCCATTGTTTCTTCCATGTGATTGTCGTTGTGGTGAATGAAATGTTCACAACCAGAGAGAAGGGACCAAACACAGAGCACTGCCCACTCCTGTTGGTAGTTCATACTCACACTGTGGCTTTCAGACTGTGGGCTTAAAAAAGAAATTCTCTGGTTTTTGAAAGAGCTGGGTTTTCTTTCTTGGCTCTCATAATAGAGCAAGGAAATGCAGGCCCAGGTTTTAACAGCCCTGCCATTGAGTTTTCTTGGCAAAGGAAAGGTCTCAGCTTCAATCCATTGGGATTTTTTGACAATGTGACCCTCCTCTCCTCAAGTTCTTGCAACTTCAGAAATTACTTAGGGGATGAATTCAACATACAAAGGGTTTCATCACTTCAGATCTCTCCAGAATTGCTTAGCTGCCACTGGTAGGAGTCTCCAGCAGCTTCTAACCCACTGTCCTTTGCTTGTCAGAGCTCACTCCATCCTTTATCATGCTGAGAAACTGGGAGAGAATGGAGACACAGCAGAGATCTCACTGTCCACGAGGAGCTGTAGGGCTGAATTGTGGCAAGCAGCCAAGGAAACTGTGACCAAAATGCCACAAACACCTGCAGCTTCCCTTTCCCTCCCCAGACCCCAGAGCACAGTGCAGAGCCACCAAGGAGAAGAGACTGATGCCCCTCACCTTGCAGAGACCAGCAGAGGCCCCTTCCCTGAGCCAGCCTGTCTGATGTTTAGTTTCTTACAGCCTTCTGTAGACAAACATGAGTGATTTGTTCTCCTTCTTTGCTGTGAATGGACACATCTGGAGCTGTTCCACCCTTTGCCTGTGTCCATCTGCCTTACTCTGCACACAGTGACACCTGCATGGAGCTGGCAGCAGAACAGGAGTCCCAGCAGACCTGGGAGATGAAGGGAGGAGGAGCAGAGGGAGCCTGGATGAGCTGCTTGCAGTACAATGCCAAGCTGCTGAGGCCTCACTGTGGCACAGGCTCTGATTTGCTCTGTCTGTGAAGCACAACTCAGCACCTGAACTCTCAGCAAATTCTGTGCAACTTACCCTGCAAATTCAGGTTTGATGGGACATCAAGGTCTCTGTCCCACAGTGAGCTTGTTAGGTCCTTCAGGGATTGAATTGTTAGGTCCTTCAGGGATTGAATTGTTAGGTCCTTCAGGGATTGAACTCTTCAGATTTCCAGGTGGGAACTCACTGTGACTCACTAAAGGTGTCATTCTCTGCATCCAAGCTAATCAGGGCTCCCTTCCCCATCAAGGGAGAGAAATAACACCCCCAGGGCAGGACTCCTCTGCCTTGCTATGTGTGGCCCTCATGCTCCTCTGGGGTGCAAGAAATCACCTGTCCTGGAGAGCTGCTGAGAGGAAGAGGAACCTGAGCTTTGAAAGATTCACATCAGGTTAAGCCTGTGCCAGATTTTGACACTTACCCTATCCTTGCCCCTGAGTCTATCTCAAAAGGTATCTGAATTTCTGAATTCCTCTCATAATTAATTCATAGTTAATCTTGAATAGGTGTGATTTTAATAATCATTCAGCACATCTAATACTGCAGAATTGCCGCACCATTGAACTCGAAATTACACGAAATGAGACAGCTATTTAAATAATGGCCTCTTCTGAGCTGGGCTGCTTGGGCTTTCTGCTGCAGACATGTCCAGGAGCACTGAGGCACTGTCAGGATGTTGCACCATTTCTGCAGCCATGTAGGGATTTATTAATATATGCATTAATATATTTTACTGACTTATGATCTACCTGGGAAGCTGCTTGCCTATTTATCTGTAGTTTCACAAATGATCATAACAAAGCTTCTATTCATTGCCTGCTGCTTTCTCTTGTAGGATTAAAAATGTTTTAGAGGCTGCTCCTTGTATTTATTCATCAGTGATAATGAAGTAAAATACTGAGCTTTAAATGACTTTGTGCATTAGTGGTCATCTCACTTAGCTGTAGTTCCCCCAGAAATCTTTTTAATGGAACTTTGTTCTTCTGGACATACAAAGAATGTGCATTAACTCAGACACTGAACATGTCATGTAGAATACTTTTGGTGTAGATTTACTCATTAAACTGAATACAAACCTGGAACAAATATTCTGCTCTCTTCAATTTTTTTAACTTCTCACTCTTGAAATGATTGATGGATTGCAATGAGTAAATAAGTGGAGATTTAATACAATCTAGGATTGAGGAAATATCTTTAAAGTGACTTAATGACTGAGAAAATGACTAATCATGACTAATAACCAAGCAGTACATCTGGGAAAACAGAGATATTCGGGTCTTTTGTCTGATCTTGCAGCCATACCTGAGCTCCCCTGGAAATAAGAAAACTCTGATTTTTCTTTTTGGTTTTTTTTTGCCCATGTAAGTCAAATAAATGTTCATAGGAACACTGGAGGATGAGCAAAGACACAAAATTTAGGAGTATCCTTAGGATGATTTTGCCTCGATTGCCTATAGGATTTCAGTGCCGTTTATCAATGGAGATGGATGGCCTAATCAATTTTAATTTAAAAGCCTCCTATATTGCATGTTCCAGACATCTTATTTGCTACAATACCAGGCAGAAGAACTCCTTTTTCATATGGCACTGGTGATTTATTCCAGCATTCTTTCCCATAGGATTTATACATTGGTATTTTCACCCACATCATTAAATTCACCCTCTTGCCTTTTTATTTCCTGTCTCAGTTTTCTGCCATCAAGTCCATCCATTGGCCTGTGACTCCTTGTAGGTTTTGGGTTCCTCTCTAGAAGGTTTGGTGGGGAAAGGATGCAAAGCAGCAGAAAGCACCAACTCTACAACCAGAAATGTGTGTGCAGGGGGAAGGATTAATAGGATTATCCAGATGGAGCAGGCCATTTCCAACCCACTGGTGAGTCTAGAAGTGCAAAGAGTTCCCAGCTCTGTCAGACAAGGTTATAGGATCAAGGATCATTGGGAAGAGGTTCTAATTAAGGAGGGAGCCTCCCAGTCCTACATCTGTACAAAAATTTGTGTGGCTCAGTTTGCAAGTGGACACAAGAAGGGTCGGTCCAGACCACTCTGAAGAGGAACTGACAGAAAATGCTAGATGGGGAAAATTCTGGGTGTGGGCTAGGAAAAGTCACTGAAGAAGAAGGCAGCTCTATGTGGCTGCAGTGGGGTGGGGGCTGAGGGGTCCAGCAGAGCAAACCTTTAACAGCCTGGCCTGTATTTGGGTATGGTTTGAGTATAGTTTGGATGTGGTGCCTTCTGGGCCACTGATTCTCATGACCACCCTTTCTTCAGGCAGTTGATTGCTAGGTCATTTAAAGCATGCTTTCTGGGAGGAGCTGCCATCCTCAGGACACTTAAAAGTGATGCCATGCAGCCAAGGGAGAGGAATTGTGATGTTATTCAGGAAAACAGCACAACTCAGTCATGTGTGGGATTTGCACACCCTGCAATCAAAAAGTTGCTTTATTTTCTATTGAATTCAGACACCAGGTAAGTTAGAAATCATTAGCATCTCAGTGGCAGAATCAGGATTTATTACACAGAAGGCTTTGGCTTGAAGAGGCAGAGTTTCTCTCCTTGCTCCACATGCATCCTGTGCTTGACAGCAGAAATAACCCTGTCCCTGCAGTCCAGCTAGCAGGATAATCACTTTGCAGGGGCTCTGCAGGGCCCAGGGTGGACAAAAGATCCATGATTCACTTCAGAACTTTTGTTTTACTCATGCTCCACACAGCTTCTCATCGGTTTCCTTCCCTTCTTATGCTTTATCTTTAAGGCCAGAAAACCCCCAAAGGTGACATTTTTCAGATCTCCATCAAGGTCTGACTCCAATGGACACACTCACAGGGTCTCTCTCCCCACCAGGTCTCTGGTGGCACCCATGCCCTGGGCTCTTTAGCTGTGTTTTTAGCTGGGGGATGTCTCCCTGTGGGAAAAGCCCTGCTATTGAATGTGGGATTATGGCAGCAGGAGGAGAAACAGCACAGGAGAGAGCCCTGATTTAGAATTTCACCCCCTATGCCACCATCCCTGACCCCTTGTGTGAGGAGCCAAGGGAATTTTCTGATTCCAGTCCTGATTTGATAAGCAGAGGGAGGCATTGGGGTTTATAGTCCTGTTGAACATAAACATTGATTTTTAAGGCCTAATCGTCTGCTGCAGCTGAACGACATCCAAGATTTTTTTATTATTATTTTTGTAGCTGGAATTGATCAGCTGGAGAAGGGAGGAATAAAGAGGAAGCAGAGAAACAGCTGCGACTTAGTTTTTCTGTGTTGCCCAGGCAAGGATGCTGCAGCTCTGTCACTCCCACAGCCCCCACTCTCTGGGATGTTGCTGGCAGCCAAGGATGTGCTGCTGAATGAGCCCTTGTCAGCTGCCATCCCCTGCCATCCTCACTGGCTGGCTCCCTCACAGCTCCTATTTAGCTTCCTTGCTGGCTTCCTCATAAATATTCACACCACACAGCCAGCGGAAGACTTTGTTTTTTCCTTAATTTCCATATTCAGCATGACATCAAAAATGTTTCAGAGATGGGTTCAGCAGGGGCTGTGCATCCAGGGAAGAGGACAAGAGGGAGCAAGGTGTCTGTGCTGGGTGGAGGTGGGGGAGAGAAGACAAGAGCAGGCAGCAGTGAGGGAGACAGGGAACAAGGTGAGGAGCACGATGAGGTAAAGAGGAGAGCTGGGGATTAACTTGGTCGAACAATCACAGCAAAATGAAGCTGTTCCCATTCATAACCCAGGCAATCCATGTCCTCATCAGGAGGTTTTCATAAGTGATTAATGGTTAATTTGTTAAAATTCAATGAAATCTTGTTTCCTCTCTTTAAATTAGAATTCAGAGAGAGAGGGAGAGAGAGACGGTCCCAGCCATCCCCTGCTGCTTCTCGACAGAATATAATTCATCTGCCAGAAATGGCTATTGCTTTCAAAGGATTACAAATAAAATAGAAACATAGCCTGGGGCAACAGCCACAGAGCTCTGGAAGGCTCAGCCCAGTCAAAGGGGCAGAGGGAAGACCTGGAACCCCTGAGTGCCTTGGCAGGCAGTCTTTGGAATAAAGCCAGAATCAGCATGGTTGAGTCAGGGGCAGTTCAGTCCTACTCTGAATTCTAATCTCCTGCCATGGGACAGGATTTCTTCAGCTCACATCACAATAAAGAAGGCCAAGGATGAGGCACTAGCACTGAAAATCTCTGGGTGGGATTTCCATGCTCTGCTTGGGATGGATGGGAGACACGAGGCTGCTCTGGGGAGCAGAAGGGAACAAGCATTTCATGGCAAGGACACATATTTTGGAGACTGGGCTATTTTTTGTTCTTTCCTGCTTTATTTCATTAGTGTGGCATTTTACTGATGGTATGCAAGCACTGCTTATACAGAGAAAAATATATGTAATTGGTTGTGAGCCATTACGGCGACAGCCCCACTCCAGCTGTCAGACTAATTTGCTTCTATATAAAATCATTATCCTCATGAGATATCTCAGTGTATCTCAAGCCACTGGATCTGACATCAGATGTTATGTTCCAAACCACAGACTCTGCCCTTATTTGCCTGAGACAGGAAACGTCAAAGATTCATGGTTCCCATTGATGGGAAGGGATTGAGTAAAGATTACTCCAGTGATAGGTGTTGAAACACACAACTCAGTGCTGCTGGAGTGGCTCTGAGACAGACACCCAGGCTGGAAAGAAATAGCAAATTCTCCAAATCCCATGGTAGATGTTCTAATAATTAATGAATACTAAAAGAAAAAAAATCCACTTAATTCATTTCTGTGTCAGTTACCAACTGTGTGAAGTTTTCTCTGCTAGACTGAAAAAGACTCTTTAACTGATTTTTCTGAGCATAAATGGAAGGTCTTTTGCCTTATTTTGAAAATATCTTTGTTCTAATTTTAAAAGAAATGTTAGGGTTTTTCAGGTTTTGTTCTGTGATTCTATTAAGTATACAGAGAATTTAATTGTTTCTATTTGATTTTTAAGCTGAAGCATAGCAATGGAAACTCCTAGTGATCTTTTAGGATTCACCCTTTTCTCCAGGGAAGAAAGCTCAGCTACTAATTTACACCAGCTTCTTTTTCCTGAACTGAAACCTGTTTATATGAAAACTCTCAACACACTCCATCAGAAGTTCTGTCTTATATACATCCTCCGAAGGGAAAAATTATGAAAAAAAAAAAATTTAAACCATTATTCCTTTTCACATGGCACCTCCAGTCTGAGTTTCCTGGCTGCTTCCATGTAACTGGTAAAAAATGGAATTGCTTCCAACCCAAATTATACATATAATACACCTCTGTTTTATGAAAAATACAAAAGCAATCAGTTCATTTGCTGAGCAACACATAAAATTATTGCAGTGACTCCAAGGCCTATTTATGTGCTCTAGGTACCTTATAGAGAACATCAGTATTGCACTCTAAGTATTTCTGCCATGGAGAACACTGCTTTTAATTATGGTGGAAGAGGCATTCTCATTCTATTCCCTAATTATAAAAGATTAAAACATTTTCTATGAAAATTCCCTTACAAGTAAAATTTTTCAAGATTCTTCCCAGAAAATGATGAGATTTTCCTTTTGATTTTTTTTTTGTAGGGGAATAAATCCCCATCTTAATAAGTATGTGGGTATTTAGCCACTTTGAGGCTAGCTCTATGTGAAATGAAAATCTGAATTTATTCAGGCATTGAAACACTTTTCTGATATTTTGTGGGATTTTTTATTGGTAGCTGTGAACACTGCCTGATTTTCATACACTTAATGGTTTAAGGTACACTTGTCTTTTCCCTTATGCAGTACTATTGCTGTATGAAGGCCCAATACTTTGATTTAGCACAATTTTTTGGACAGTGATGCACCTTCCATGGCAAGGAAAGATCAAATAAACAGGTCCCAAATTTGCTGACTGCAGAAATACAGCCTGATAGTGTTGCTCTCCCAACCCACAGATGTCCTGCTGCCTTACATCAGGATTCCCTGTGCTGTTATATCCTGTAATCACATTCCCCCAGTTTTTCCTGCCTGTTTTTTTGCTGCTTCTGCTGCAACCTGTGGCAAGAGGTTCCAATCAAGATCGAGACCCCACTGTGTCAGACACACACAAAACCTTACAAAACCTTGTAAGACCCAGTCCTTGTCCCCAAAAGCAGTCAGAAGGCAACCAGGAGCTTGCAGAGACAGCATGACTTCTTCACTTTTTCTTTTTGCAGGACACAAGCAAACCATTAAACTCTGCAACTTCTACCTCTGCTGCTGCAGTTCTCTGAATTCCATCTGTGAATTACACTGAATTCCATGTGTATGAGTGCAACAACTAGAAAGGGACAATGTGGGTGCTCAACACCCACATTATTTGACTCACAATATATTTGGTCTCTGAACTTGGATTCAGAGACTTAAAACTTCCAAGCTTGGAACTTTAGAGCCTTCATCTTGTGAAACATTCTGGCTTTTTTGTGTTTACAGTATCCACCTCAACTCCTCACTTAAATAAATGTTTGTGCTTACTGATTACTCCTTATCTCTTCCTTACAGTGTTAATAAGAAATTGAACATCCTTCTGCTGTTCTGCAGGATCCATGGCACCTGGGCATCGACTTTCAAGAAATGACATTTCCTGACTGTTGTTCATTAGGATTCCCAGGCATCTTGTGGTTCCTGTAAACCTCACAAGCCCTGGATTAAAGGTGGGTACCTGAACAAGAGGAATGTGGAGGGATTCTCCAGAAAGGAGCTCAGCAAGGAGGTGTCAGAGCAATGAATGCCACACAAGCATTTTCCTCCCAGTTCCTTTAAGACAATATCCCCACTGAGAAGTGATACACTCTATCTAATGCTCAGCTCACTCAAGCTGTCACAGAGCCAGTGAATTTGTTTATGTTGATTCACACCAACACAGTAGCCAGTCCATCATACTTACTCAAATTTAAATATTTTTTCCCTTCTTTGACTTAATCAGAGTTGTTTTCCCCCTGGAGCATCAATAATGAAATATTTGATGTATTTATTTATTGCAAATTCTCACTTTAATCAAGTGATTCTTCAGTGGACCTCATTTAGCCTCGAAGTAATTGTTTTACTGATGCTTCAGCATAAAGAGATTGGACATTTCCTGATTAATAAGTTTCAAAACATATTGTCTGGAACATGCAAGCAGAGCATCACTCTTAAAAATATGGTCACATGGATGACACAGTCCCGAGGCTGTGGAGCTGATGTAAGCTTTCCAGTGGAGCCAGAATTAAAATCTCTCTCATTTTTCTCCTGTTTGTAGCAGGAGCCACCTGGTATTACAGCAGAGGTGGATTGTCAGTGAGAATGCTCCTAATGAGTTTTCCACTCATTAATATTTGCATTATTCAACTCAATGACAACAAGGTTAGAGGCTTCCCACTGGCTGTTGCAACAATTGGGATTGATTGACAAGTTTTGGAGAACAGTGAAAAGAGAAGGAGATAAGAGAAGGAGTGTCCAGCCCTTGGAAATAACAGCTGGGGGAGAAGGGGGCAGAGGTCATCTTTAGTGTGGGAGACAAGTGCCCCAGGAATGTTGGAAGGTTGGAATTAGAGGCTGTGACTTTATTCACAATGTAACTGTGATTCATCCTAGCCAGGGTTAGGAAATTTAAAATAATCAAGAGCCATAAAAGAGGACCCAGGCACTCTGGTGCCACACAATTGCACCAGAGAATCACCAAGGAGAGTTTCCTGGTGATTCTAGAATAGAATAGGTTCTAGAATAGAATAGGGGATTCTATGTGCACAAAAAACAAGGAGCCATCCCCAAGTCCTTCTCTGCCATCACAGTGCAAGCTGGGGAGGTATTTACACTTTTGCCCAGCACTGTGTTTTCTACAAACTCCTGCAAGGGTGCAGGTGTCCTTCAAAGGCATCTCCATCCTTTGAGATGGGAGGGAAGAGGAGCAGAATATTGTCATTCCTGTGATCTTCCCTTTTAGATTTTTGGGACTGCTCAAAATGACTGTGTAGAGGAGAACATCAAAGGAAAGCCAAGTTTTGCCTTTACGGTTGATTTTTTTGGGAGGCTTCCTTTGGCAGTTTGATGATCTCCAAGAAAAACTCATTAGAAGTTTTCTCTTGGGTCTGTTTCTGCTGAAAGTCCTGACCTTTTCTCATTTGCTATAAATTTAGCTTTGCGACAGGATCTGTAAAATAGTGAGTCATGGCCAAATGGCTACACCACCAAATCCACAAACCATTGGGGGAAGAAAGTGTAGCACTCACTGGAAGTGTTTTAGCAGGGAATTGGCCATTTTAGCAATTTTGGTAATGTCTGGACAAAGCCAGATCACCTGGCAGTGCCCAATAACTCTGACTTCCTTTATGTGAGTAAGAACATAAGGCAAGTTTCAGCCTCATCTTCCCTTAGCTGAATCACTGTCTTATCACAGCTCTTAGAGCAGCCTGATAAGGCAAAACTGATGTGTCATGTGGCCAAACTTTGCATTGCAGCAGCAGTCCCATTCCCATCCCCAGCTCTTCTCCCACTCAAGCAGAACAGAGCCCGTGCTTCATTAATTTATGTTGCTTGTCATTCTTATCTGTCCCAAGGCACTTCAGACAGCAACAGGAGCAAACACTACAACTAAAATCCCACATGACCGTGTTCAGAGGCACTGCCCTGCAGAGAGGGAGGGGAGTGTGCTTGCCTCATTAAGGCTGGGTATTTTCCTAATGAGAATTCCTTCTCCTCTGTCTGCTTTTCCACCCATCAGGATGCACCTTCAGCTACTCCAGACTCCTGACTTTGAAGGAACTCTTCCTGGCTCCTTCACTGCTTTGTGGTGCCTGCAGAAATTAGTAAGGAATAATGAAACACTGCTAAAATCTTCACTTTGTCTAGCCTCACCTCCACTGTCCCCCTGCTTCCTGGCTTCCTGGAAGGGACGGATTTGAAAGTGTTGGAAATGTTACAAGTTGGGGAACTAAGGAACACAAGCCTGTTGCTGTCAGCATTCTTATCTGAACATAGAGGGCTCAGGCTGACAGGCACACCACGACCAGCCCTCAGATCTCCAAGAGCAAAGCACAGAGTCCATCACTTCCTGCCAGACTCTTAAGCAGCAGGGGAATAGAAAGGACACAGAGAGGTCAATCTTTGCTCAACTCAAGGAATAATACGTGTAAGGATGAAGGAGCTCGTTTCTGCCTTCAAACCACAAGGACATGACTGATGCCACCTGAGAAGAGAGCAGCAAAGGCCCAGCAATGCCAAGATAACTAAGATAACTCTCTGGCTGAGACAGAAGAGCCTTTGAGCATGTTTCTTCTGCAAGTCTGGCCAAAGCTTAGGGAAAGAGGATAAGAGCCCCATCAGCTCAGATGTGACCAGTCTGCAGCTGCAGCCAGTCCACAACAGCACTTCATTGAGGGAAAGAGAAGTAGATAAAGGCCATAGAGATTTCAGACCATTATCTCTGCTACACGGGAGCTGTTCCTAAGCAGAGCAGAGCTTTCTGCCAGGACATGAGCTTTTAACAGCAGGAAAATGTACTGTACCAGGAGTTGTGCTTTGCAGTCATATCTTGGCACTGTTATCCCAGCGGGTCTCAAATCACTGCAAAGTTTTGGTGGTCAGGAAAAGAGACCAGAGGATCTCCTGAGCCAGTGCAGTTGGGTCACTGTGGACATGAGCTGCAAACTGTCTTGGTTCCTGGTGCCATTAGAACCAGAGATTCATTGAATATCCAGCTTTGGAAGGGACTCCAATTCCTGACTCACTGGGTACCTGCTCTGTGAGTGAGAAGCAACATATGGGAGCTTTCACGACGTCTCTCGATTCCATTTTGCTGAAACTCTTTGATTTAATCCAAAAGCACCTGTTCCTGGGATTGCAGGTCTCTGCCAACACGGCTCACCCTGAGAGCTCACAGTTTACTTAATCTTAGCCTGGCTTTGCTCCACAGAGGGAGCCAAAAGCAGAACCTGCCTTTCCATCACAGGATGTGACTCAAGGCTGTTTGGGCTGCAATCCTTCATTTATTTCCAGCTCATGAGGGGCATGGGGGTGAACAGAATCCTGTTGCTGGTGTCACAGGCACAGCACCCTGAGAGGGAATTCGTGCTGTTTGTGTCTCCCCAGCTGCTGCTGCAGCACAGGCTGGAGGAAGTCATCTCCACATGGGTCCAAGCTAATGTGGGTTATCATCCAGCAAAGAGAGAGACCTTTTAGGTACAACTGCAAAATTCACTGTGTGCCAGCAGATATAATAGATGAGAAAAGTGTGGGGAGGGGCGGGGGGAAATAAGTGAGAGCATACAAATTAAAGAGTAGCATTTGAAATCTAATCAAATATTCCCTCAATTTACTCACCACCCCTGCAGAGCTGTGCTGCTTTATTAGGTTTCTATTCCGTATTCTCTTTTAAAGTGACATTTACATTAATTTACAGTACTAACATGAAACCCTATTGAAAAGCTGAGAGTTTTCGTAACTTTGTATTTTTCAGCAGCTGTCGCTGGGTTTCCAACCAATTAATAAGGAGTCTTTAGTTTCATTTCATGTCTGCAGGAGTGTATCTGGAGTGCCTTCAAGGTGAGTTCCTGCTGGTTTTGTTAAACGTGTAAGGGAGACCGTCTTGGTGAGTTCAGGTGGTAATTGGCTGCGGAGCAGAAATGTTCCATCCCCGAACCCCTCCATCCTCCAAAGTGCCTTCAGTGCCTGTGATCGGCTCTGGAACCTATTCCAGCTTCAAAACCAGGGACCAGCTGTGTTTTGGGGGCTGCATTGTAATCAAAATATTCATGTAGAGAGGCCTCATATTGCTTTGAAATGGTGGGATTTCACTTCAGCTCAACAGAGAGGGACCTGGTTGGAAAACTGGGGTGAGGATACACACCCAGAACCAGCATTCAAAAATTCATTTCCTTTCACTTACTTGTCTTTATTGTGTGTGTGTGTGTGTTGGTTTTTTGTCCCCCAGAAAACATCAACAAGTTATTACCAGTGCCCAGTGCATTTGCATTGCCCTGGGTCAGGAAAGGTGCTGGTGGTACCTTCCTGCCTTAGCCAGAAATGAGACCTGGGAGGTCTCTCGTGTGGTCTGGGACAGGCCAGATGTGCAGCTCACAGACACAGATCCTCTCTGGTGATCCAATTTGTCCCCTTTTCCTACTATTTCTTTCCTTTTTTTTTTTTTTTTGGTAATTCCCCAATTATCCCAGGTAATGAATTGCATATGGCCATGGCATTTACTTCTCTGTGTGAAATCTGTAGCAGCTGCATTGTTTATCAGTTCAATATGTTGACTACAGATGCCATTTCTCTATCACAATTAAGTTGTTTAAAATCTCCTTTTCCCACCAACTCTGTCCCTCCCAGCCTTCCCATTTTCTTTCCAACAGGAATTGTTGCAGCCTGGCTCCTTTTCCAGGCTGATGCCATGCTCCAGCTAAAAGATCAAACCTGCCAGAGGTCAGATCCTTGTTGTGGCCATTTCAGCTGATGGAAAGTTCTGGAATAATCACTGTATTTTCTCTTCCACAACACAAGGTAAACTGACCACCAAGGATGCAAAGAATGGAAAATGAGATCCAGAGCTTTTTGAGTGAGACTAACAAAAATTGATTTACCTCCTTTCATTTAACCATGAGTGGATCCTCCACATCTTTGGAGAAATATTGGGCTCTTCAGACCTTTTCAAGTATAATGACATCTGAAATGCACATGCTTTACCAGAGCTATTGAACTGGACTGTGAAATAATCTTTGAAACACGTCAATATGGCAAAACACACAGAGGGGGCATGATTTGCTGAGGCCATAATTAAACATTGAATTTGCCTCTCCTCTGGGCTCTGCTGTGTTCCCATCAGCCTCCTCTACAGCAAATTGTTGTAACCTAATGTCCTGTGTGTTTGGATTTTGTTAATTTATTTCCTGCACCTCATTTTCCTGGAATGAGAGTGGTTATTTATGGCACAGCAGCAAACACTTTACATTTATGGGGGGTTATGAATTTCAGTAATGGGTTTTGTGGTAATTTAATCTGTCCCAACTATGAGGCATTTTACAATGACAATTAAATTATTATTTAAAAAATAAACCTCAAATGACATTCTTATCACTTATCAACATATCAAAAGTTTCACTATGTGGCATTTTTGGGCAAGGTTATAAATATCCCCCTGTGCTTTTTAGAGAATCCTTGCCATAAACTAAGAGTGAACTTAATTAACTTTCACAGATTATTTGAAAGGGAAATTTTTTACACATTTCATTGTTAGTGAATGAAACATGTTTGTTTTTTTTTTTAAAGTCACAGAATCATTTAGGTTGGAAAAGTCCTCTAGGATCATCAAGTCCATCCATTAAGCAGCACTGCCAAGTTCCCCACTAAAACATCAGTTTATCATATGCAAAAGCAAATGCCAATGCTTAATATTTAAAGACTTACACTCTATGAACTACTTTGACTGCTGAAGAGAAAAGCACCCCATGGTGTGGGAATGGCAAATTTGTGAATTTTCTTGTCCTGATCTCATGGGAGAAAAAGCTTTTGTTTCCACCGGTCAGCACTGTCTATGAAAAATGATCAAAAAAGTGTCAAGTATGTTAATTTACACTCCATTAAATTAATTTTAATGCTGGCCTGCTGAGTAGCTAATTTTCAAAGCTAAATATCTTGGCTCTTTCAAAACATAATTTTTTTTTTCTCCTCCAAAACACCCAGAATGCTCCACTTCTTTTGGGGGAGCTGGGGACTTACATCTTCTTCAAGATTTAATATAGATGTGCAGCTCTGTGTGGGAGAGAGAGAGAGAGAGAACGGAAATCCCCCTCTCCATCTCCTCTCCAGAGAGCAGCAAACAAAAAACTTTCATTAGAAGAGACTCCTCAAAGTTATTTTCAAATCTCTGCCTGAAAAAATGACCCCTAATGCACTGATTATGGTAATGCCCAGAGGCTCAGTGAGATTGGGACTATATTTTGCTAAGTGCTATATAAAATATCAGATGGTACCTCTTCAAAAGAGCCTGCTGTCTCAGAAGGCAAGGCAGACAAAAAGCTGGGTAAAAAGAGTGGAATTACACCTATTTGCAGATAAAGCCAGCTATTCTAATCATCAGGGTGCTATCAGAAGCCCTGTGATCAATTCCTTGTTCAGCTGCTGCCGCCTCCAGTGCCCCTGAAGCCACAATTAGGATTTTAGGCAAGGCAAGCAGTGTCTCCATGTCTCCATTCCCCACTGGGAAGCAGTGACAGTAGCACTGCTCTTTCCAACAGAGGAGATTTGAGGATGAAATTCAGAGCTGGGGGAAGGAAAACACACAGGTCACATTCAGATCCTGCCCCCAGCTGACCATATTTTAGGTTAAAGGAGCCCACTGCCTTTCAGCTCTCTCCATGTTCCATGCTGGGCATTCTCACACCCCTGAGAACGGGGAAACCTCGGCTGTGAAACTTCAGTGAGGTCACAGGAGTGAGTGACCCCTTGTTCTCCTTGAAGAAAGCACTCTGCACAATTTCCTTGCTGCCTTTAAGTACCCCACCATTTACAAACAGCTGTATGCTCTGATTTTGGAATGTATGGAAGCTATATGAACAACTTGGTTCCAAATTTTCCCCCCAAAATATTTGAGGGGCAGAAAAGAGCTTTTGGTCCTTTAGTGGTGGCCAGAGATTTGCCTTCTTCTCTCCTGTTTCACTAAAACTGGAGAGATCCCAAATTCAAACCACATTGGAGCATCTTCAGTATTGCAAAGGAACAGAGCATTCAGTCCAAAATTCCCACACCAGTGGGTGTCCATAGACCCTGGCTTGTCCAGACAGCTGAACTTGGTAAAGTGTTGAGTCAGAACCTTATTTTTTGAGCCCCTATCTTTTAGCAATCAGTACTAAATTATCTGCATGAACAGGCTGAGTAAGCTGAGGCTGCTCAGCCTGGAGAAGAGAAGGTTGTGTGGAGACCTCACAGGAGTGGCTTCAGACTGAAAAGGGAATATTTAGATTGGATATAGAGAAGGAATTGCTTCCTGTGAGGGCAGTGAGGCCCTGGCACAGGGTGCCCAGAGCAGCTGTGGCTGCCCCTGGATCCCTGGAAGTGCCCAAGGCCAGGCTGGACAGGGCTTGGAGCAACCTGGGACAGGGGAAGGTGTCCCTGCCCATGGCAGGGAGCTGGAACAAGATGATCATTAAGGTCTCTTCCAACCCAAACCATTCTGTGATTCTACCAGAGGAAATAAAAACTCAGCTTCCATTCACAAGGAGTCAAAATCACTTTAGCTGTCAACCAAAGTTTGCTGCTAGCTGGGACAGGTTCAGAATCTGATGGAGACATTGAAAATCTTGGAATGATTTTCACCCCACCTTGATAATGCCTTTCTCCCCTGGGATATGTAACAGAGTCTTCAACAATTTGTCTTAAAGCAAAAAAAAAACGTTACCTGTAAAGAGAAAAAATTCACACGTAAAAAAATGAGATTCCCTAGGATGAGGGAATCGCCCCCCTTGATAAATCAAACTGTATTCCTTCACAGCTGAAAGTCAGGTTGGTAACTCATAAAGACAATAAACTGAAGACATAAACTGAAGACATCCTGCAGATGTCCTAAAGAAGCATCCCAGCACCTGCCCAGGTCATGAGGATTTGCCTGCTTAATTAAGAAAGTTATTCTGTTTTCCCCTCTTCAATTCCAAATGGTTAAGAATTGTAGAATTGGCTTACAGAGACCAAAAGGACTTGATTGCCAGTGAGGAGCCCCCAGGTTAAATCTGGCCATGGAAGCCTTCCACTCATGACAGGAAAAGAAATGTTTACTGGAAACTGCAACCCCTAGGATTCAAGCTTATGGCTCTTTCCCACTGTGCCTTTGAATTTAGCTACATGTGCTGCATTTAAAAAGTTGTAAAAAAAATTGTAACTAAGATCTAAGGGAGTCAAAGCAAAACTTTACAAATGCTTTGTTTCCAAACAAAAATGCAGAGGCACCTTCATGGGCTTTGTTCTCCTTTCACTTAAGTTTTGTGTTTTTTTGTTTTTTTGTTTTTTTTTTTATTTTGCCTTCAGAGAAATAAAATTAGCAGGAGAGGGCTTCCTCCCTGCCTCAGGCTGCTCAGGGAATGGACCTTGTTTTCAAGACAGCCCCATGCAGCTCACCAGCAACAACTTCAATGCTCCTAAAATTTCAGTGGCACTGCATGAGTCTGGCAACTTGGGATAGAAGTAAAACAAATCCCTGTGAAAGAAGTTTGGAGCAATGCCCTTTGTTCACTCCCAGTGTTCTGGGAAAGAGGAGTTCATGTTTTATATAGGATTTTCCTCTCCTGAATTATTATTATTATTATTATTATTATTATTATTATTATTATTATTACTCTAGATGGATTTTTAAAGTGAATTACCTGTTCTTCCAGTGTGGCTCTTGGGGCAAGGCACACGTGTTTTTTAGAGGATTTGGGAGGGGATGTGTCACTCCTATGAAGAATTGACAAGTTTTGAAGAACAGCCATAAGAGCACAGAAATTCACATGAGCACATCTTCATTACAAGCAGAAAGCAACAGCCCCTGCACAGAGATTCCCTTCCTCAAAAACAAGGCTGAAGAAAGGGAAAATTCTCTGAATCCCCACAGTGAAACGCTGAAAAATGATCCCAGTCTGGGCTGAACTTATTCTCCCTGAAATCCATCTGCACCAGGAGAGTTGGAGCTGTGAGTGATACATTATCTTTGGGTCAGCTGTGGCTGGAGTTGAATTTGCAAGGAGATATCTTAGAGTCACAAGCAGGTGATTTCAGGCAGCCAAACAGGCTCCACTCCAGCCATCACTGCACTTAATTGGTCTGGAGATGAGATAATTGCCTGTAAACCTGATAAGAAATTAACTGTGGACACAAAAAGGGCTTTTAAATTTTTTTTTAAAGAAACATCACAGAATGAGGTTTAAAACTCAGCCACTCAGAGTCAGTTGTAGCACATGGATTTGGTGACAGCAGCTGCTGTAATTCTGCCTGTCCCCAGGATGACAATTGCTACAGTTAACATGCAACGTGTTTCACCTCAGTAATCTGAATTTATGTGAATTGCTAAAGGTAGCTTCCAGGCTCGTTTTATTATTAACATAAAGATGGATAGACATCTCTAAAGTGTTGCTCAACCTGTTTTATAAACCGCTCCCAGAGAAGCTGCCTCCCCTCCCTTGAATATTGAGGAAGCTGAGGAAACTGGGCGAGGTGAAACAGCAAATTTTTATATCAGTAAAGCAAGGGAAGATGGATTTCCTGTTCAAGCAGTGTCAGGTTTGGTTCTATTTTGAGTCTACTCTAAGTTCATGTGTCTCACGGTTCTACAAGGGCAAACACACACTTGTCATAGGTCATACAACATGTTGACATGGTATTTCTTGGTTTTAAAGCATCCTCTTACACTGGCCTCCTGAAAAATAACATTTTACCTTGTATTCTTCATGTTCTTGAGTGTTTCTAGATCTCTGAGCTCTCCCTTCATTCTGCAATCCCACTTAAAGATCATTGGAAGTTTCCTCCACCTTGTAAAATAAGTGAAAGTAGACATCGTCTCCATTAGTTCAATAAAAATTTGCAGAAAACATGAATTCTTGTGGGGCTGCCCTAGATTTCCATGATTAAATATCCGAGTCCACAGATATTGGTATTTTTTTTTCTTCAGTCCATATTCAGAGCAACACCAAAGTGTGCTGAAGGAGAAGGAGACCTGGATGGGAAGCAGAGTCCCCTTGTAAAAAGCCTTCATTCAGTTTTGGCATCTAAGTAAAATCTGGGTTGCTTTAAGAGCTCAGGGTCCCACAGAGAGCACTGAGGTTCTCATAACCACATATTTGCAAAGATTCAGGACATAAAACATCCTCAGTGCCCCAGGTTCTTGCAGAGGTGTCTAAATAGAAGCTGGGCTCTTTTGAAAACACTGCCTGCATTTCATAAAGCAAAGCCTTCACAGCAGTTTAATATCAGGAATTTATTAAGACCTGTTACACCTTTGTAGAATGGGGTCATATTTTTACTCTTCTAATTTTACATATAGATAAAATGAGATACAGAGAGGTGAATCTGATGTGCTCAGGATCATAAAAGAACTATAAATTAATGCTGGGTTTGGATGGGAAAGGTCAGACATCACAACTCCCACTACCTTCTTTAAACACTGGACCCCTAAAGTCCTGAAAAAATTCTACAAAGTTATTAGAAATCAGATTTTATTCAATTTCCCCTCTGTGAATCATCTCCCAGGCTGCATGACCTGAGAGCTTCATTCAGGTTTTGGAAAAGACAGAATGAAAGATTTATTAATAAATAAAAAGAGTTTGGAATATTTAGCAGGACCAAAGTTTAAAGATTATAAAGATCTGAGGCTCTTTAATAAATATTAAATATACATTTTTCACCTCATTTTTGGCCAGACATGAAGTGCGGTGTAGAACTGCAGGGACAACGAATTCCGAAGCCAAGAGACTTCTCTCTTTGTTATGGGCTCATTCTAATAAAAAATACTTTTATTCCCTCCAGTTCATGCAAATGTGCTGTTCCTCTGATAAGTGTGAAGAGCACCAAATGGCAATGGAAATCAAGGAACCTAATTATTTCCAGCAGTCACTTCAAAGATGCACCACTGCAATGAAAGACAAGTCTCTCACCTCTTGGGCCCTATTATGTTCTAAACTTTGCCTAGCCTTACTGACACACCACCTCTGCTTCAGAAGGATTTGATGAATCATGAAAACAGCATCATTTACAGTTCAAGGTACCAAAGCAATTTTCCATCGGCGTCACTGTGCCCTTGCTGCTGCAAGAGGGAAGTGGAGGAAAAACTCCAGTGACTTTTCAGCAATCAAGTGATTTCTGCAGGGGGAAAAGAAAAAAAAAAAAAAAAAAGAACAATGAAATAACACAGCAAACATTGTCTGAGAAGAAGTCTTTCAGGGTGGGTATGTACAGGGTTTTTCTGTAGCAGGGAAGGCAGGGAAATAGAGATGGGAGTGTGATTTTGGGGTTTGGTGGCAGGGATGTCTCAGCATTCAGAGGGGTTGATGCCTTAGGATTTTAGCTTTTATATTTTCAAATCCTGTATTGCATTAGTGCATAGTTCTAAACTCCATATAAAGTGTTAGTTAACTGTCTTCACATTTTGGTCAGACAAAACAATTCCTCTGGGCCTGAGATCCAAGGACACAC
The DNA here is from genome assembly GCA_013400575.1 of Peucedramus taeniatus. NCBI lineage: Eukaryota > Metazoa > Chordata > Aves > Passeriformes > Fringillidae > Peucedramus > Peucedramus taeniatus. Next base: position 813,752 of record WBNO01027761.1, on the reverse strand, counting down.
CACAGCCTCAGGCCCTGAAAAGTATAAACAGAAGTGAGTTGGGGAAAGCAAACTGGGGGTAAATGACTTCATTACCTGAAGCTGTAATTGGAGAATTTACCCCTGATATGCAAATGGACCCAACTTATATCTGAAAAACTCATGATCATTGTCCAGCTTGGGTGTAGCCCCTCAGAGGCTTTTGACTGCCCAAGGTGTGGCTATTGAAGGCCTTTAATAAATACCTACTTGCATTATCTTAATCTTGTCTAGCCTCTGTTCTAGGTAGCCACTCCAAGGCATCAGGGTGAGCTCAAGCCTTGCTCTGAAGTTCTACTGGAGGTTGTCCTCACACAACTCCCTGGTGACTGGGTACCCACCCAGCTGGGCTGGGAGCAGCTCAGCATCCCCTGCTGGCTCTCCTGGCTGGGACCCAGCCTTGGCCAGCTCAACACACAGCTTTAATGACTGTTGTATGTATTAAACACACTGTTTAATCACCCTAAGCCTTGATCCCATCTTGCCTACCAGTCCACACCATTTGGTTGCAGACTGCTATGCCAGATCAGGGATTGGAGCAACTCTCACAACAAGAAGAGCATTGGAGGGTTGGAGCATCTCCTGAGAAGGGCAAGGAAGCTGAGGAAGGGTCTGGAACAAAAATCCTATAAAGACCTGGACCATAAATCCTATAACAAACAGCTGAAGGTACTGGGGTTGTTTAGTCTGGAGTAGAGATATCTCCTGGGAGACCTTACTGCTGTCTTCAATTCCTGACATTGTGGTAAGGAGGGCCTTGGTCTCTTCTCCCAGGGAACAAGTGACAGGACAAGAGGAAATGGCCTCAAGCTGTGCCAGGGGAGGTTCAGGTGAGGTATTAGGAAGAATTTCTTCCCTGGAAGTGGGAAGCACTGGAAAGGGCTGCTCAGGGAAGTGGTGGAGTCCCATCCCTGGAGGTGTCTGAAGAAGGACTGGACATGGCACTCAGTGCTCTGGGCTTATTAGTGTTGGGGTGCTCAGTCTAAGCTTGGACTTTAGGAACTTGGAGACCTTTCCCAAACTTGAAGATCCTGTAATTCTGTGTCTGTTCACTGCTTCTGCTGTCACAGGGGGGTGGGGGTGAAGGTCTCCATGAACCACACCAGAGGTTCCTGTGACCTCTTCCCTCCCCTCTTCCTTTTCCTCTCTCCGCAACAGAGGAGCAGGGACAGCCTATTAAACCCACACTAACTCTGATTGTTATTTCAGTCTTTCTGTAGCACACAGTTGTTCTCATTACTTAGTCTAAGGAGGCTGCCATTTTATGTGGAATTAATTTCCTTTCTGGAATTCTGTGAGCAGAGCTGAATATATATTTCCCACCAAAATGTCATGAAGGGTTTTTTGTTTTTTTTTTTTCCTTAATCATACCCCAGGACATTTCAAGATTGCTTGAGAAATACTGCAAATGCTTTATTGAATTTCTTTTTTTTTTTTCCTCTGGTAAAATCTTCACAAGATGGTGGTTTAGTATTGACAGGTGTGAAATTAAGGGAGTTTCACAGTTTTATAAGAGAAGTGATCTGCATCAACGAGAATGCTAAATCTCAGAATTTTTTAACTATCATTTTAACAAGAGTTGATATTTTCTAGTAAAAATGCATACAATTTCACAGCAGTTTAATGTAGTACATCTTTAACAAAATTTCCGTGAGGTACCTCCTGGCCTGGCACCCTTCCTTGACTGCTGAACATCAGTTTTCTCAGCAAGCCACTGAATTCAAAGCCAGAATGAGTCCAGACAACAACTGATGGGAGTTCAGAGACCTCTTCTCTCTGCCTCCAGGTTCCCACCTCCTTGGAAGGTGCTCCTGGCTGAGGCGAGGTGAAAATTTCCTAATTTTAGAAAGTGCATGAAGTTTTTCATCAAAAATCCAATTTTCAACAAAAGACCTGGATTCTGCTCCTGATCCTGTCACAGACTGTGCTGTAACTTCAAATGAAACCATTAATCTCCCTGTGTTCCTATTCCCCCAATAAAATGACATAGTCGAGCTTCCTTTCTCCTCTTTCTTTGTCTTTATGATTTATTTGTTTTACTTTTCTGCCATGTTTTCACTGTGCATTGGAGCTGGAGGCTGTAAATACTTTTCATAACAGCAATATATTCAGTCTCAGCTGTGAAGATCACATTACCAGATCCTGAAGGAGCACAGGGACAGCCCTGGTGCTGGCTTTGGCTGGGGTAGAGTTAATTTTTTTCCCACAGAAGCTGGTACAGGGCTGTGTTTTGGATTTGTGCTGGAAGCATGGCTGATAGCACAGAGGTGTTTTAGCTGAGCAGTGCTGGCAGTGCCAAGGTGTTTTCTGCTCCTCTCTGCAGCAGGGTACAAACTGGGGGTGCACAGCTGAGCCCATCTGATCCCACTGCTCTGGGTGACATCCCAAGGATGGCTGAGCCTTCCTGGTGGCAAGCAGGGAATGAAGTCCTTGTTTTGCTTTGCTTGTCCACATGGCTTTTGTTCCCACCAAAATGTCATTAAGGTTTTTTTATTCCTTACTCATACCCCAGGACATTTCAAGATTGCTTGAGAAATGCTGCAAAAGCAGCATTTAGACTGTTAAACTGTCTTTATCCCAACCACAAGTGAGATTCCTCCCTTCTCCCCTCCCAGCCCTCTCCCCCATCCAGCACGGGGCTGTGGGTGAACAGGGCTAAGCTGGGGTTAAACCACAACATCCAGTTAGGAGCCGATTGACTTAAATTATCTGCAATCAGGTAACTCATTTTCTCATTTAAGTAATTTGCTTTCATTATATTAATAAAGTCAATGAAAATGCATCTAAAGGGAAATACACGCAGGAGCTGGATTCAAACCCCAGAATCACTTACAAACTTTGTATGACATTTTTGTACAGGACCTGGCCCAAAAGGGTTGATTCCTTGATTAGAGCTGCCTTTCTCTTACTTTTGAATTTTAATCCTCATCTCTCTAGACAGCTGATTTTTCTCCTATTCACTGCATTTAAATCCAATCTAATTCCAGAATGCATCAAACCCCAGAGTAGGTTTTCCTGAAACCCAGCTGAATACATTTTCTTATGCTGGCAATTTCCTCCCCTTTTTCCCATTCCTATTTGCTTAAAAATAAACAGTATCTTTTCTGTAATTCCAGACAGAACACAGGGCTCTTGCCCTGTTACACTGCAGCTGAATTCTAAGTATACAATTATACAGGGAGGATCTTTAGATAAACCAGCTTGAGGACTTTTGAACATTAAACTCAAATCAGATAACGGCTTTCATCCTGTGCACTGCATTACACAGGGTGCAACTAAGTGGAAGGCTCAAGGAAAAAAATATACCTTCCATGAGTATAAAGATGTCAAGGTAACAAAAAAAAGCAGATGCAAAATCCTTCCAAATACAAGAGGAGTGGAAAAGATGAAACAGAGAAACAGCGCTGCTTGTTACCAACAGCTTGTTGGAATCTCAGGGCTGGCCTGGCAGAGTCTACACCTGTCTTTTCATGTGCTGCTGAGGGCTAAAAAGGAAAAAAAAAAAAAGAAAAGACCAAATATTCTGGGTGAATGTTGAGCCTCAGATCAAACCACTAATAGAGTATTCTGTGTAAAACAAGCGAGGTAATTATTCCACTCAGCTGTGCTCTGGTAGGGCCTTAATTGGGAGAAAGTGTTCAGTTTGGGTTCAGTGCTTTATTATACACATATATATTAAAAACATAAAAGAAGATCAAAATGGGGTGGGGGAACAGAGAAGCAGCTCATAGGAACTCGTATATAAAAAGGTTTAGGAGACTAATATTGATGAGGAGAGCCTAAGGACACTTGAAGTAAGACCCTGAGTAGAAATAATTATTATACACACACTGAGCTCTGAAATGCAGAGGTGAGGCAGAGCACTTGTTCTCCTGGGAATGACATTTAGCCCAGGGAAAAGCAAGCAGCACACATCTGTGCATCAGATAAAGATCTCTGAAGTCTTCTGATGAGGTAAGACATGCGTAGCCTTTTGCTGGCCCGTTTTTATTGACAGCCCAGAGAAAACCCCATCACTTTGTGTCAAGATGGGACCTTTTTACTCAGGTTTTGCTGCTGCTGCCTTTAGACTCAAGGGCTTTGAGCCCCATTGAGCATGTGGTGAAACCTGTGCCAGGCAGAAATCAGCAATGGCCTCTTCAAAAGTGCTTCAAAATGCATTCTCCAAGAGCTGCCTGCTCTTCTTCCCCACGAGGACCATGTAGGGTGTGAACTTTCAGCTGGTTCTCTGGAGATAGCATAAATCCATTCAGGCAAAGACATGCATTCTCTAAGTCAGTTCAGGAAAGATTTGTGGCAATAATTTCATGAGGGTCTGAATAAACCAAAGCTGTCTGTAGCCTGGGATTGCACAAATCCAGGTGAGATATATCCCACTCTCTCCTAGCAAACACTTAGGAGAAGCATTTTGACTTCACAGCATCCTCTGGATAACAGGTTTTCCTGAAGGCAGATAAGGCACTGAGTATTTCTGCAGCACAGGGAAAGCAGTTCTCAGTAATCTCAATGGCTTGCCCAAAACTCTTCCCAAAGCTACCTCTTTATCTTAAATTCCAATTATTTTCAACTTTCACTTTTATCTCTGCAATTCCCAACAATATCTTGTTCATCAATGGCACTGATCTCACAAACCACCCCATGGAGATTCATTCTTTTGGGGCTTTAACCCCCACTGAGAAGTGAAAAAGTCTTGAAAAAATCTCACAGATTACTGAGGGGAAAACCCCACATGCTTCTGGAAAATTTTGTTTCAACATGTAAATTTATGAGCAACAGGGATCCCTGGAGCCTTCTGCCCATGGTGAATGCCCACAGTGCAGACCTCTCCAACTCATCAGGCACCAAAGCACGTGCCAGGGTGGCTGAAAATCATCTCCTCCCAGGATTGTCTCATCCCATCCCTATATGGTCAGATGCAGTGTGTTTGTGATGGGATATTCCTCCCAGCTGCTACCAAAGGGAGCCAGGACAACCAAGTAGGATGGAGATGCCCACATTGAGAGTTAGGACGAAAGCCAGGGCAGGTGAAGTCCTGGTTTCTGGTGTTTCACCCAAAGCAAGTTTTTTCCCCTCTCTTCTCTCCTTCCTTGCTCTCTTTTGCCTTTTGAGCTGAGTTTTCTATGCACAGTCACTCTAAAGATGAACTTTGTCTCCTGGGTGCCCGTTGTAATCCATAATCCAGGCAATTTGGGTATTGCAGACACAGGTTCAGTCACCCTTATTTCTCATTCACTGGTCTTTCACAGTTAAAAACCTAAGAAACAGAATATACCGAGGTCTGTCCTCACATTGTGAGTGGGAATTAACAGCAGCAGAGCCACTTTATTGTAATAACAACATTTCATATAACATCTCCCATTTCCCACTATCTTTACAACATAAGATGACCTCTCCAAGAAAGATGAAAATAACTGTCATTACATCTGTGAAAACCCCAAAACCTAGAAGAGGGTGGAAAATTATTTGCCATATATTGTGTGGAATAACTTTGGGAACACAATACAGTTCCCTAAGGAATGGTGAATTGAGGGACTTGCAGGTTATTTGTTTTTTCACTACAGTGCCTGGCAGTCGTGGCACTGCATGGGATATGAATTTTCCCCAATCTATGTCATCACTGAACCAAAAAACCCCTTTCCAACATATAAGTCTCTCATTTGTGGTAGGAGCATCATATCCCACCCCCATCTTGACCCCAACCCCATTTTGTGTGTTGCCATTTTGTTTAGGAAAAAGAGATGCAGAGGAAAAGGAGGTGATTCCCCTAAAGAATGGCAAAATGGAGCCTGAAATCCAGGTTTTCCAGTCTGTCACACTGCTTTCCATCACACTTCTAAATAGTTAAAACTGTTTCTGCATTCTCCTCAAAGTCAAGCTTTCCTGCTGTTCTTTGTGGATGGCCCTCCCAATCAATTATGTCAGAACAATCACCAGTATGGTGTAATAATGTATAATTTTTCATCTAAATTAAAATGTACTTAGGAGACCTTAATTTCCCACACATTTCATTGCATTCATCAGAAATACAGCAGGAAAAAAAAAATCCCTCAGAGCAAACACTGTGAGTTGTTTACAAATGCTTCGAGCGCAGTAAGACACGGATTGTTGTTCCACAGACCCTCCTCTTCCCACCACACAGGAGATTTTCCAGGCAAACTCCAGAGAAGGAGATAGTGGGGTAGTAGGGCCAGCTCTGATCTTTAAGGCAAACAATTTGTGTGAGGAGATGGTGCTCCATTTAGAAATCTTGTGGCGTGCTGTAAAGCAGTAATTGCCATCTACCCAGAGACATTCCCATTGCACGTCTCTCTTAGTGAATGAAACTGCAAATTAATTACTATCTTGTGTATGCATCAAAGACCAGTGCTGTGCACAGAAAACAGCCAGGGTAGAAATCAGGCCATATTTATTTCAGGCAAGCTGTTAAAATATAGGTGAAAATCGTAATAGGCTCAAAAGCAGTTTAGACAAAGTGGGGCAATTCTGCAACCTCACCAATAAATCTTAACTGACTCAGGTATTTTCTTATCAAACTCATTACAAAGCTGTTTGGATATGGAAAGGCACAGGTGTGTTGTGGATTAATAGAATTCGGGTTTTGAATTAATGAATAACACAGCACTCCCAGAGTCAGAACCATAAGCAAAAGCCTCTTCCAGAGTATCTCATAGCTTTTAAATATATTCTTCCATCACAACTGTAGGTTACCTATTAATCCCACCACCCAGCCAAAAATGGGTAATTTGTTGCAGTCTGCTTGGGCAAACAGTGCCCTGCTGCCTTCCTGAACCCTCCTATCCCACATTCTGATGTCTCTTCCCCAAAACTCCCCTGCTTTCCCCTGATTTTGCACATCTTGTGTAAAAATGTGGGTTACCTGGGTTGTGACTTCACAGGAAATCTCTTTGCAAGCTTGGTATTTTTAGGGAGACACAAGATATCTCAAGTGCAAGTGATAGTCCTAAAATACTGTGCTGTAACCCTACAAAGAAGGCTGCAATATATCATGGTTTTCTTGGAGATGATATCGTTTCTGTTCCAAAAAAAATGTTGGCCAAGGGATTTTTGAGCACTTCATATATTTTTCCAAATATTGGCGAGCCAAAGAGCCCAGACACCTACAGTCAGGCTTCTGCTCACTCAGGAACCCCACCCACAGCCAGCATGAAGTTATTGCTGTCATTTTTCCAATCTACTTCTCACTATAAATGACTCAACAGTGCCAGTGTGGGCTTACAGCAAGACAATATCACTGTAGATGCTTTGTCCAAAAGATACAGGGGGAAAAATTGCATTACAGTTCGAGAAATCAATTAGGTGGTGAATGGGCGTGTAGCAATTTCAATTCCCTCTCACACAACTCTGTAATGCAGGGAATGCTTTGATTCTAAAACCAGTGAAGTGGCTGCATATTTCAATCCTCAGTTGTGTAGGAAAATAAGACCAAATAAGATATTAACATTTTTTTTCACTCGCACAGGAAAAAAACCCAGCTTTTGCTTTCACCTTTGAAAATGAATAGGAAAAAAATGGAAGGAAATTTGAGAATCTCCAACTCCCCCTGCTGAGTTAGTAGGACAAACTGTACAATCACACTGCTCAGTGGTGTAAGGAGGCAATTGGCCATGTGGGGCTTAAAAACTCTAATTTTTCTTACAATAGCTTCCAGCATCCTCACTGGACATGGATTTCTTTTCAAATGCATCCAATATGGATGTTACTTTTCACAAAAAATAGACAAAAAAAAAATCTCAAAGAAAGAAGCTGTGAGAGGGAAGGAAGAAAGAGGCAAAGAGTAAATGCAACTTGCTTAAGGTCACATTGCAAGGGCAGGAGTGGAAACCATTTCTTCTGACTCCTGCTCTCCTCACTGGACAACGCTGCCATGCAGCAAAACCTGGATAGGGCAGAAGAGCAGAGGAAAATAAGAATTGCTTTGCCCATTTACACCCTCCTGTCCCTTTTCATGGCTTTATTGGAATTATACTAATGTATTTCTAAAAAAGAAGGAAAACAGAAGGGAAAACCTCAAGGTGTATTTGAGACATGAACCATTCTTTGTCTGTTCCACCTGAAATATTTATTTGTACATATTGACAATGAGCATTTACAGCCGTTTGCTGAGAAATATTACCCTGAGCTGCCTAAACCACTGTGCTAATGGACAGTGAGGTAGATTGGCAGAGGTTTCCTCTGGAAGCCACTTGGAATCCTTCTCCAGCAGTGCTTTGCAGATCTTTTTTCCACAGAGAATAAAAATATTGCTTTTATCCCCTCCTGCAGGAGAAAGGAATAGGGGAAAAAGAGAATATTTTCAGGCTGATGACTGTCATTTTGCCTACCCTTTCCAAAGCAGTCTGCAGTCCTGGGATGGATGGAAGACAAGACAGTTCCTTGGGATGGATGAACTTTGCCCTGGCTGCATGGGAATGGAGAGGTCTGGGCAGAACAAAGGGATGGTGGGGATTTGCTGTCAGGGCAGATGTGGTGTGGGGATCCTTCCTGCCTGCTGATGACTCTTCTTGAACTGAAGCCTTCCTGCACTAAAACTTCCTTAGATGACAACCCAAACCTGGCTGGGTAGCACAGCTCTATCAAGGGATAGAGCATCACTCCCTACAGACACAGACATGGGCCACAAAATCCTCATTTATCCTCCTGTTTCCACTCCCAGCTCCATGTCACTAAACAAGCACAGAACCCAGGCCTTGCAGGGAAGCAGCCTCCAAAAGAATTAATAGTTTTATTTCCAGCCTTGAATAACGGCTGTGACTCTGAGTCATTTCAGCCACACGTGGCACCTGCTCTGAGAGGTGTTAACAGCTGTGGGGGCACGGGAGAACATTTCAGAGTGGAGGGAGAAGGGAAGGAAATCCCTTTACACTGCCAGCACAGACCAGGCAATGGCCTTTGCTTATGCAGATCATAATCATAATCATTACCTTTTATGATGAAGTACTTCAGCGTTATGGGGCACAGATACTTTTTTGAAGTGGTTACTAACACATTAAAGAAGGAATTAAGAGCCAGGCAGCATTTGATAAATGGCTGTTTGGGGGAGAGCTCAGACCATAAAATCTGCTTGTGATAACAAGGCTTGAAGTCCTGGAGGACAGGCTCCTCCCTGACTTTGAAGCAGTGCTGAGGATGATTGGAGAGACAAGGCTAGTGTCATCCTCTCAATGTCATTTCACCCCCTGAGGATGATTGGACAGACAAGGCTATCATCCTTCCAATGTCATTCCAAGCAGTGTCCTCCTGAGGAAATACCCACTGGGACCACGATCCAGGTGAACACCTCTGCCTGTGGGTGACTGTGGGACACGACTTCAAGCAAATTCACTGTTACAGATCTCATGCAAAACAAACCTGCTCTCTGCAGGATGAGGTCTGAGCATGTCTGTGTGAAGTTGGGAAGGTGTATCCATGTTGTTCTGTTTCTCTCTCCATCTCCATGGTGGGACAAGGCACTGAAACTTAGCACAAGGCATTAGAGGTGGGATCCACTCAGCTGTGAGCTGAGGAGAGGAATTTGCCCTATTCCATCCCCTTTCAGTGCTGGTAAGTGCTCACATCTCCTCAGACAGAGGGGCTGATGAAATCAGAGCAGTTTCTCTTGTTTCTGGCTCCAAGGTTAATTTTATCAAAAGCAAAGCTCCTTTGACTGCTATCAGCAGAAAGGAAAGTAAAGCTCTTTTTATTACAGGGATATCAATAGAAGCATTTGTCTGACCTCCCTATCGCCTCTCCTCTCCCCACCCCCACTGGCTCCAAATTAGGGATGGGAGAAGAGTGCTGATAAAATAGGGCTAAGATAAAAATCTTAATATTGCAGAACCTGTGACACAGAAAGTAGGAAGAACCACAAAAGCCGGGTTTTGACCTTCAAAGATGGCTCAGAATCAAAACCACAGGGCTTTATCTGATATTTTACCTATCCAACCTCTGGAGCAGATGAAGCAAACCCATGTCCTAAGGAGTTTTAGCTTTTGCAGGCAAATACAGCTCCAATATCTTTCCTAAGAATAGGATACTGGAAACAACACGAGTTGTTTCACGATTCCTGGTGGATTTTAGCAACTCCATCTGTCTGGGAAAAAATTAACCTGGATGTACAGACAAGAAAGCTGAGGTTAGAGGTCTCCACACTGATCTCTACCTCTGCTTTAGAATTTTTTCTTTCATTTCCTTGTTCTCCTGCCGTCATGATCTACAGGTATAAGCAAAGGCAAGAGAAGACAAGGAAAAGCTGACCAGTTTTCCTGGTTCCTTACATATTCCTTGAAAAGCTGACCTTTAAAAGAAGTTTAGTAACCTGTGGTTATGTACACAAGACTGCTGCCCAGAGAGGGTGACAGGATTTTGTGTAACTGAGGCACTGAAGTGGCTCTAAGGAAATGTGGGTTCAATGGCATCGATCTCCTCTGTGATCTTAGAGAAATCATTTTGGGCCTGATATTCACTAACACTGAAGCATTTTAACATCATGGGAGAAATGAAAAGAGAGTGTAAATGTAATATATACCCACTTCATGGCCCGTTTATGCTGTCAGAGTAGTGGAAAGCAAATTTAGTGCAAATGAGAATCACACATTTTATCTTTCTGTGCCTCAGTTCTGCATCTGTAATACAGAAGTTAATAAAACTGATTCCCTCTTGCTCTTGATTTTTTTTTTTTTTTTTGGCTCCATGTCAGCCCTATTTGTTTGGCCTTTAAAGTTTCAGTGCAAGAACTGCCCCTCACAACACCTTTGTACAACCAAGTGCACAAAACCAGCTTGGGTTGAGCTCTGGGTGCAGTGAGAGCCTGCCCATAACAAAATCCTCTCAACCACACAGGGATTCCATTTAAACTCAGGAGACCACTGACATGACGGAAACTTAGTCAGAAATCTTCATTCATTCTTTCTTTTTTTCCCTTTTGCAGGGTTTTTTTGGCTGTTCCAGGATCTAAGGGAGACATCTGAAGCTGAAGAAAGGAAGCAACTTGTTCACAGGTTGACACCCTGCCAGCAATCATTACAAACCCTGAAATTGGTATTTTCACCCTCATTTGGATGATCAGGTGTAAATATAAATTTTAATTATTTACATAATTAAGTCAGTAATTTGCTGCCCATCAGAAACATTTGACGATATTTTGGTGCCATCTGTTTCCTAATTGAACTTAATCTCTAAAAGATGTTACAAAAATATCCACTAAATAATAATGATAAACACAAAACAATTCCCCTCTCCCCCTCCCCCCTTCCCCCTCCATAATTACTGCTATTTTCAATAATTTCCTAGGAAAAAAGAGGCTGGGGTTCAGATGTGCCAAGGTCTGGTTGGTAGGCGAGCACTGAAACAATAATAAAATGTTTAGAAGGACTGTTGAAGCTCAGATGGTGGATAGGCAAGGCCTGACTGCAGGGATAGAGGTGGAAATAATTAAAAAATCAAACCAGAATGTGTCCCAAGACTTCTGTAAGTGATGCCCAGAGCTTGTGGTGGTCCCCTGACTTTCAGACACATCAAAGATGTGCTAAAGCTCCAAACTCGTGTGTTAAAAGGAATTAAGAGAATGCAACAACTGGCACAGACCTGAAAAGACAACATAATAAGAAAATTTTTGGCCATAAGAACTGCATCTGTGCAGCAGAACCAGCAGTTTTCCAAAGGCAAATCGTGCTTTTAGAGGCTTATGTCACTGTCCAGCAGCATTTTGGGCATTCAGATACTAAATTCAAAAATGCTGAAACTGATTTGGTCCATGAAAATCAGCTGGAATATTTAAGTTGCAAACAGTATCATGAAACTTGTCCCCACCTCTCCCTTGAGTACAGAGTGGAGTTGTGCAGACTGTAACACCTACACCTTTGGCAAAGGAGTGCCTTGGTTTCTTTTGAATAAACATTTTCCAGGATCCCTTCAGGTTTTACCCATGCTGACAACTTCTGTAGCCAAGCACTTGGTTGCAAAACAATCAAAACATGTTCACTTTTTAAAATAATCAGTTTATGGAGCTTCAGAAAAGATGCAGCTCAGATCTGAAGTAAGTCTGGCTTCAAGATTTTGGTTAGTAGCTACTTTCTCCCTTGCCTTGCAGGAACAGAACATTCTTGCTGATTGAGTTGTCAAAATCGAGGCACATCTGATGGCTCCCAACAGACCTCTATGAAATTGGTGTACTCAAATCAATTGGCTTTGCTGGAACTGAAAGAACTGGCTGTCAACCACATATGGTGCCCATTTGTTCATGTGGATGGACTCCAGACATTGCACCAGAGCTGTTAAAGCCAGAGCTCCTCCTCGTAGGTGGCACAAGATTTCCATGGGAAAGTCTTGCTGTCTTTTCCATGGCCATTAAAGCCTTGCTGTCTTTTCTTTGACCATTTTTATGACAGGCAGGTGGAGAAGAGGAGAGATGGAGAAGAGGAGAGATGCAGCTTATTGATGAAATTTGAAGGAAAGCATAAAAATCCTCTGTGTGTGTGTGTGTGTGTGTGTGTGTGTAAGGCCAGCTATGTGGAACTTCTGTTGGTATATTCTAAATACACTTTAGTTATGATGGAACATGGGAAAGATCAATATTTTTGTCTCATGTCACAAAAAAAATCATCACGCTCAAAGAGTCACTAAAATTGAGTTGTTAATGAGTTTGATGGGAAAGGCCTGTCACCACCTCTGTATTCACATTAACTTTCCAATTTCTTTTCTTTTAATCTCTCCTTTCAATTGTGCATGAAGACATCTGTTAAATTTAGTCTCAGCCTAAGAGCTTTTGGGCACTTTTTTGTTATTTAATTTTCAGGAATACCAGCAGATCTTCCTTTGACTTATTTGGAAAAAAAAAAAAAAAAGGATTTTCCTCTTATATTGTGATCAGACATTCCACATTTTGGTTTCTTAAAAGTAGGTTGGGAGGGATTTGCCAAACTGTCTTATTCTGTAGAGGTAACTGTAACATAAAAATAAAGTCAAGCTTGAAGAAAATTGGATGAGTGGTTGAAAAATTAATAACACCTACACCAAGAAATTGTGAGTTTAAAAATTATGGCGTTTTCTGCCAGTTTGAATATTTTAATGTGTGTTAACAAGCAATTCCATTAATGTAGACTGGCAAAATAATTATTTCAGTTTATAATTTTTCAATTATTAAAACTATATTTCATCAAATATATTTAATTCTCAGTAAAATCTATCAAGCAAGCCAAGTTTGATTTCTCCTAACCTTGAGTCCTTCCAAACGGTAGATTCTGCCAAAAATACCGTACGTTTTTTAAATATAATTTAAGAGGCTTAAGATACTGTAAGTCCTTAGAGCAGTTTAAGAGGCTTACTGTAAACTCTCTAAAACTGCAGAGTAATTTAAGCAGTGACAGCACCCCCCAGATCCACACCCTCGCCTGGAGTAAAGCAACACAAACCCCCTGATTTTAAAGGAGCTTTGGTGCTTTCCCTGCACCAGGAATCTGTCCCTGAATCTTGAGAAGCCTTAAGCCTCTTTCAGCCTTGTGTGCACAAGGTTTCAGACACTCCAGCAAGCCCTTGTCAAAACAGCTTGAGCCAACATTTCTGGTTCAACATCTTCAGTCCAAGCATGATGGACATCAACGAGGTTTTACAAGTGTTCAAACTACCTCAGGAGCTTAATGCTGAGCCTGGCACAGCCCAAAGGGTCTCTCTTTGAGAAAAAAAGAGGCACTAGAGGCTGCAGAGAGGTTTGGGAAATGTGGGGTCTCAAATGTGAGACTTGCTATGTTCAACACACCACGTTTTAGATCAAATGACTTCCTGCAGCCTGACTCTCCCATCAAGGGCACCAAGTGGCAGAAGATTAGCTCAGCTTGGAAGGACCTTCTGTGAGAAATTCTGGCATCCTCCCATCCCCTCAATACCATTCTCCACGTTGGCATGCAGGCACCTCACGCTGTGTGCTCTCAGCTCTCAGCGCACTCTGCTTCGGTGTCGAGCTGCTCATGGACTTGCAGGTCCTGGGGGGTTTGCTCAGCCCCCTGTATGCAGCTCCCAGAGGAGATACTGAGCTCATCCTGCATGCAGTTAATGGCATTAGTAGATGTCTGCAGAGCAATAATGGAATTTAGAGTGCCCATCACACATTTCCTCCTTGAGCTTTGATCTGACAGCTGCACCTCCAGGAGGCCAAACTTGACTCAGTCTTCTTGAAGTTCAGTCTGAGACTTAGACATGGATTTAGGCTTTGTCACTGCAATTCATCTCAGTTCCAGGACGGGAATTCAGACCCTGGAAAAGCACTGATTCATCTCCCTGAGTCTTACCTGGATGTCAAATGCACCAATGAAGACAGCCAAGAGCTAGTACCTGAAAAGGCCTCAATGGACGTGGAGCTCCCAGGCTTTCCAGTCCTTGAGTCAAACTCCCTTTATTGCAGGAGGTGGATTGTGAGAAGGCAATTAGCCAGGAGTAAGTCATCCCTGTATGCCAGAGCTGAGTGAAGGAAACCTTTCCTGCTCTTCTGGAGAAAACCATAGTTGGAGCCAGCCAAGAGCTCCACTTGGCGCATGCCCAGAGGCCAGATGCCAGTTCAATTTCAGCCAAGACCTACAGCCATTGGAATGACAAATCTTTCCTTAACACTCTTATTAAATCCTAATCTCAATCTTATTCATCATTATTAAGTCTTGAAATTGGGCTGAATATTTAAATGAGGTGAGAAGGAAAGACAAAGAGGTGTAGTATGTGAACTGGGGGCGTAGAGGAAGATTTAAAGAGATAACTTAAATTCCCTTCATGAGTTGAAGAGTAATCTATCCAGATTCAGGGATTGATAGAGGCAAAAGACTTTCAGTAATAACTAAAAAGGGGAAAAAACAAGAGAGAGAAAGATATGACCTGTTAGAACCCAGACCTGTAATACTAGTCTTTCAAAAACTTCTTAGTAAAGTAGCAGGGACATGGGGAGAAGGGTTTGCTGAGCAGAGATTGAGGATAGAGAGAGAAAAGATGAATTGAGAGTTCAAATATACCAGGGTGGTTTAGGGGCTGTTGAAATATGACTTCCCCAAGGTGTGTGTTTGGCCCAGGATAAATGTGATGATTGGAGCAAACTCCTGTCAGCTGCCTCACACCACAGGCAAGTGTGAAACACTTTTAAAAGTCACACTAATGACAGCATTCCTGATTTACCTGCAATTCCTACAGGAGACTCAGCACCTACACTGAGCACCTTCACCACTAGGATTTTTTGTATCAAAAATATCCTGGTTGTGCAATCACTGGAACAAGAGAGGAGTTTAGTCTCAGCTGCTTAACCGTGGAACCAGACCTTGCAAATGACTTTCTCCATGGGGGGCAGGTTATGGCCTCAGCTTCACCAGCCCCCTGTGACTCCCAGCATCAATCCAGTGCCAATCCCAGCTCCAGACAGTTTTGCTGATGTAAGGGAGATCACAATCTGCCTCACGAGGAATAGATATTTTTCTGCGTTTAAAAATAAATATTCAGATTCGGAGCATTTCATGGAGCAGGGTGACCCACACCATCTGTTCCTTCTGACAGTTCTTGGGAAGCCGGCGGATCTGTTTTTCAAATCAAATTACATATATAGAATACTTTTTTCTCATTGTTCCCTTTTTTTTTTCTTTTTCAGATGGGACCAAGTCAAAGGAATAATCCCTGCTCCCTTCTCACAGTTCCTGCCTACCCAAAATAATTCACCCAGCTCATTGAAGATTTGTGCATACCCACAATGTGTATCCCAAAATGCTAAAACAATCTATTTAACCTTTACGCCAGCTAATGCATACATTAGAACAAGGACCTATATATGAACATAAAAATGTGAGAAATTGAAACTCACTGACATAAAATCAAAGAGCTTGGCTATAAAAGGTGTCACTTTTATGTGATTATCTTGCCAATATCTCCACATTGCGAAACTAAATCAAAGTGCAATTTTTCCCACATGTATTGCTTTTAATGGAGTCCGTTAATGGCAGCGATTCCTTATAGATCTCCATGTAATGGAAGAGTGGTTCCTGTGCCATAATGCTGGGGAAGCTGAGCCCCACACACACACACAGGGCCGTTTATCTTGTGAGCTTGACCTTATGTGACTGCTGTGTCAGGCTACACCGAGCACTGCCTGTGTGAGCCAATCCCTCAGGAAGATGGAAAGGCGCTTCAGAGAACCTGCTGCTGCCAGAAACTGGAGCAAACCATGGCCAAAACTGCATTCCCCAGCTTCCTCCCCTTGCTGAGAGAAACGCACCACATGCTGCTGAGCTTGAGAGTTGTGTTTGTGCAGCCTCGCAGCAGCCGGAGAGTGGTTCCCAAATTTTTGCCACAGCAGGGACACTGATCTGTCTTTTGTCCAGCAGAATGGCTCCACTTCTCTGTAGAACTACAATTATCTTGCTGATAAAAAAAACCCACACAAGTTCTTTAATCCATAGATGTCAAAAAGTGAAGGTGAGTGTCTGCTTCCCAATTTTATAGCTAGGGAAGATGAATTGAGGTGATTTCCTCATATTTGCAGATCAAACGTGTTGCAGGCTTGGGGCAGGACACAAACAGCTGTATCCTGCATTTCTGCAGTCCTATATACCCTACAGATTGCACCATGCCCATGGCTGTCTCCATGTTCCTTCAGCTCTTCTTTCCTACTGTCACAGACATAACCTTGGAGCAAGCAGAAAACACAAAGTGGAGGATGTGGAGATCCCTCTGTACAGGGGATTTCCACAATCTGGGAGAGCCATGATCAGGGCTGCTTCAACACCTCATCGATGTCCTGCACCCCAGGGAGTCCCTTGAATGTGGTGTCCCCAGGTGTCCCACAGTAGGATGTCCCATCCATGCCCTGGATGTGGGAGCAGAGCTCACAGAGGGATGTTGCTTTCACCCCGTGCCAAAGCAAACACAGATTTTTTCAGGGTCACTTTCTCCTGTCCATGGTCTTTACCTCTCTCTGAAGAAAATCCTCAGGCTGAAGCTGAAATCAATGCAGTGGCAGCCCAGATTAATTTCACATCCACATGCTATTTTTTTTAATTATGTTATTAGGAAGATTTTACTCACTGTTGTTTTAAATCCCCTGGAAACACAAAAATTCCATTTTCCCTGCGTCTATTCATCTTCATTAACCATGTGCTGATTTTTTTATTCTTTTCCACTGTTGGTAGAAACTCCAAGTCAATGCAACTCCCTTTTATTGCACTTTGATACCAACAGAACTGAGATTTCTGTGATCTGTATGTGCCAATGTCAAGGACTATAAGTGCATTTAGCAGTCAGAAGTGGGGTCATTGTTCTTACTTTATCAGCCTTCCAAATCAAATTGAGTTGATTGTTTTCTTTGGGGTTTTTAAGCATTGGATTATTTTATTTTAGCTGAAACAAGTAACATCTGCTGTCTAGAGTTATGTTGCTTAAAGCCATTTGTATCGGGGGAGTGGGTGGGAAAGGGAAAAGAAACAAATCAAATCTGTATCTTTTAATCAAGTAAGACAGTGATTTTTAGGAAAAAAAGTGAAGTCTGGAAGTGTATAAGTAGTTTTAAACTTGAGAATTCCTAAACATCAATTTCATGGCAAATTCAAGATCATTTGCTCATTCCTTCTCTGCATCACAAACCATAACTCTTGGTTTGCAATCAAAAAAAAAAAATCACAAAAAGCCTCCATACACAGAAATTCCTCTCTTAGAAGTTGACAAGAGATTCATTTCCCAGAAGCCAATGTTCGAGTAATTTTTTGGATGAAAACACTTCCAACAACACCCTGAAGAAGGGAGCAGTTCCAGCCTGGGTTTCTCCCCAGACCCAGGGCTGCTGACTTGGCAGGACTGCACAGCAGGAGAGGCTTTCTCTCCACACAGCTTCACATCAGCAGCAGAAAATGACTGGTTGGGTCTCTAAAAGCTTCAGTGCTTTTGTCAGGTTAATTTTTGATCTTTAACAAATTGATTAGTCATTTTTAATCAAACACTGTGTTCTGGGCCATCTATCATTAGCTCCTATTACTGCAGAAAAAAAAAGTCACTGTGTTATTTCTGTAGGTACCTGGAGTTTGGTGTGTGTGGGGAAAAGCCTGGGAACTGCATTTTGGGTTTGTCCAGAAACAGGATTCTCTGCTGCAGCATTATTTGTCCTCCTCAAGAGATCTTCTATCCCACTCCAGCCCTACAGTTCTCCCTGTGGTCTCTGGCACTTGGGAGTGCAGGAAATCTCATCATTTTTGTAATGTTAGCATGATTCCAAGCCTAACTTCCCGCAGCATCCCTCAGATCATCCACTCACCTCATGGGAAAATTGAGTGCAAAAACTTCATGTGTCCTACTTTTCCAGAACAAGCCCACTTCCATCCTCCCACTGCACCCCACATTTCCCTGCAGAACAGAGGAACAGCAGCTATAGCCCAAAGGTGCGACAAAGGAAATGCAAATTTTTTCCACATTTAGACTATTAAAACCTGAAAAGAATATATGATTTTTTTTCCAAATCTCTTGAGGCCTCTTCGGTGGAAGTGTGCAGAGGAGGTTCAAGGACTCCTCCCACAGAAGATTTGATCAGTGGATGATGTCCCAGGGCAGTGATGACAAAGAGTAGGGGTTTGCACCCAGGCAATCCAGAGAATTTTGTGGGAGAAGTGGCCCCTCAGCACAGGGAAGGAAGTTTATCTACATCCTGAAAGGCATCATGTAACTTTATGGTGCCATAAAAAGGATTATTATACTAATAAGTGTTAATAATTTTTATAGATTCATGACCTCTCTGGTCATTTTGGCTCAGCTTCAGCCTGGGCAATATTTTCTTCTGTGTGAGTGGAGTTGGCAATGAGCATGAAAGGGAAGGGGCCAAATTCTCTCTGGTGTAACTCAGACTGGCTTCTTTAAACTCTGCCTGTGAGTACTGAGAAGTGCATCTAGCCAATGGACTCCTGTGGTATCCTGCAGACTGGCAGAAATGTAAAACCCTGACATGATTTACTCTACCCTGGGATCTCAGTCTGCTTTGTCCTACTTTTTGTCCTCTGCAGTGTCTTTTGAGCCACCCCTGGGTGTAACCAGGCTTCTGAGCTGAGCTATCTGCTATAATCATCTTAAGGAAACAAATAACTGCCACACTGGCTGGTTGGGTAGGATTGGGGAACAGATGCAATTTATCTGAGAGTCCTCCTGTGTTCTCCTGTGAGCAAACCAGAGCAGCAGAGATGTAAAGACCATCTGTGGTGCCTCCATTCCTGTTCCAGCAGCTGCCCTCATCTTTCTTGCTCTCCATTTCTGGGCTGAGAAGAATGCATTGGGCATTATGTTTTCTGTTCTAGGAGATGTGGGAACCCAGGACATCCCTCTAGCTGCTTTGGATGGGCTGAGCCCCGGGCAGGGGGCTCAGAGGGCTTGGCACAGAGCCCGAGACCCTTTTGCCTTTGAACTCGAGCCATGGAGAAAATTACCAACTGTATGTGAAGAGTTACAAACCAGGGAAAGTAGAGTAGAATGATTAGCTTATCACAGGGTGGAAAAATAGAATGTTAAGATTTTTATGATAAGGGTACAGGGGGGTCAGGATGGAGGAATCTGGGTGTGCACTGTCCTCCTTCCTTCTTCTTCATGGCCTCCATCTTCTTGGTGATGGTGGAACCTTGGGATTGGTTTAGAGTAGAAACTGACTGTCTAACATAGGTGATGGGTATTTGGAATAACTGTAAATAATGTCTGTGTAGTTTATAGTATAAAAAGACAACACAGCCCTGGGGGTGGGCAGTGTGCCTTGAGCTGACCTGCTGAGAGCATCTGGGCTGGACAGGGAGAACATGTTACAGATAAAATAAACAACCTTGAGAACCAAAGCCAAGCAGCTCTGACTCTTTCTTCGACCATCTGGCTGTGAAAAGGGACTCTTGGGAGTGTCCTAATCAGGGGAATCCCAAGAGGAGAGAGATTTGCACTGAGATGGCTCTCAGACAGGGAAGGGTAAGGCATTTTAAGTAAGAACCATTCTTGGCACACTTTGCTCTCATTCTCATGCAGGAGGTGTTGGTTTCTCTGTTTCATCATCTTCTTTATGCACATTCTGGTGTTTGTGTAGAATATTCAAATGTACACATGCATACACATGGCACACACACACTTAAATATAAGTATACTTCCATACATGAAAGCAACCCTGAAGAGCTGTTTGTTCAAAGCACAGACCTGAGAAGATTGAATCTGTTCCAGGCAGCAGCTGGACTGTGTAACTCCCTAAAATGCTAACATGAGAACAGGATCAGGCCCCATGCTCTCTGAGAAAACCCTCTGGCAGAACATTGGTATCAGTGCCTTGTGCTGGTACAACCTAATCAGCATCACCTCTTAGCATGAAGAATCAGGGCTCAAAATAGTCCACTCCAGGGTCTTTTGATTGCAAAGTGCTTCAGGAGAGAGGAACTGTGTGCAAAAGCCTAATAAAATGAAGATCCACGCTGCATTTGCATTTTCCAATGAGTTTACCTGCATTTTGCATCTGCTAGGTACAGTTGCAGCAATTCCCAGAGGGGGTTTTTCCTTCCCTCTGATGGAGAGGTGCTGAGAGCTGCACCTTGAAGCAGACCTGCCTCCTCTCCCAGGGAAAGGGCTACTGGAGCTGTAGAGAGAAGGAGAAAACCAGGGTTCCTTGGTTTGAGGATAAAGAAGAATAAAGAGGACAAAGCAAATATTAGCCTGGATTTCAGCAGCTAGAAGTTAAATTGGAAAATGAAAGAGGAAAAATTAAAAAGGGTGGGTGTTACTGTGCCTGAATTAAGCAGTGCTGAAGCTGAATCTCTCTCTCCTCATCCTTTCTCTCACTCTCTCTATCTGTGGCCTGTACAACCAATTCAGTGTATCTGTATTTTTGGCACAAATCACAGTGTCCTGTGATTCTTGATTATAATTATAATAATGGGTTTCAGAAAGCCTGCGAGTGGTTCTGGAATTGTAATAAGGGTTTGGGACAGACATGTTGTTTATATGGTTAGCTTTTGTTGCATATGAAACCAAGTTTAGCAGAATAGCTGGTGTAAAAAATTGCAAAATACATAATTAAATGCAAACTAGCAGAAAAACCCCTCTTTTCCCCTTCAGATGCTGATATTGTCATCCCCAGATGTGAGCAGGGAGTAAAGCAGATACAGATGGCCAGTTCTGTTGTGACAATATTCCATTGCATTTGCCTTGTCTGAATTTCCACTCCTACAACCTTCCCTTAATTTACCATGAGAAAAATACACATTCAATCCCTTTTTCTTCATGTTCTACTCAACTCTCTTTATGATTATCCTTGCTTGAATCATCCAGCCATGCAAAAGCTCCACTGAGTCATGCAGCTCACATTACAACCCAAGTAGAATTATTCCCAGTGATAGCATCTCTTTCCAGTGATTTTTTTTCCTTTTCCAAGAGTCTTAATTTCTATTCAGTCACATGACAAGATTTCTACTTTCCCCCTAGTGAAATTATTTTACAGTTTTAGTAGCTGCCTGTAAATTGTGGCCAAAATCTGCCAAGGTCCACCTGCCTCAGAGCTGCCTCCAAGTATTTGCTGATGTGCATGACCTTAGAAAGCTTCTCTGATTGTCAGCATGGAGTGCATGGACACAGGATGGAAACAGGAGCCCTCAGAGATGATGCAAAGAAATAAGTGATTTTGTAAAAAGCCTGTGTGAGTTTTCTTTCCTTTGTTCATGGTTATGACAGATAGACTCAAAGCCACAGAAGGGACTGCTGGGGTTTGCAGGATTTTGCGCCTGAACAAGCAGGAGGAATTGAGATTGTGCTGGGGCCCAGAGTGAGGTTTCTGCAGAGGAACCTGGCAGGCTGAGATAGGGCTGAGGGTGGCACTGAGGGTGGCACTGAGCCCCAGCACTGAGGCTCAGCAGGACCCTGCAGTCACCAGGCACACGCAGCTCCGCTCCCTCCAAGATGTTCTGCAAACCTCAGAGCCGCAGCTTTTCTCTCTTCTGAACAGTGGCGGGGAGATGGGGGGAAATATGAAAATAATAATAAATAAGTCCCATACATCTTCCTCCTAGCTGTGTTTTCCAAGGCTGCATCTCAGTGTCTCCCTGGCTGCTGTCAGATCCCGCTCGGAGCCAGGCGCAGCCACTGCGCTCTTCCCAGCCAGCGCAGGCTGCATGTTGATCGTGTTCCTCTCCTTTGTTAACACAATTGCCTTCACCTTTACATAAATCAGATTTAGAGAACACATTGCATCTCAACAGCCTTGGGACACCTCGAGGCCTCTCAGTTCAATGGAGCTCATTATGGAAATCAGCTAAATGCTGAGCAGAGAGATAAGTGCGAACTGTTTACCAGCCCCTCACCAGATATACAGCAGTTGCTAATGGGAGCTCATTTGCAGCCTTCCTCCGTCATCCAAGCCTCCTTATCTGCTCCTCCCGCTCATCTACAGGGAGAGATGTGGGTTTGCAGCAGAGATCTTCCCATGAAGTTCCTCTTGGATGGGGAGAAGAGGAGAGGAGGGGATGAGGTAATGCAGAAGGACCAAAGTGGGCCAAAATCTGTAGGCACACAGTTTGTGGTAATTGGGAGTGGGGCTGTGGCCCAGCCTCATCCCCAGTGGGTGCAGCTGTGAGAAGCAGGTGAGCAGCACTGACAGCAATGAGCCATGGAGTGCCCAGGGGCACTGAGCAACCACCAAAGGGAACAGAAGGCACACAGGTGCAATGCATGAACATGAGGGGTATGAAATGTTGGGCTAAAGCTCAAGGAGGATGGATACTTGCAGCCTTCTGAAGTGGTCTGGTGTTACTCTGTATGGTTGAAACTTTCTGCTATTGCATGGTGACACTCTGTGTATTGTGGCCATCTCAACTGTGACACATGCTGTGACAAAAATCCACACTCTCAGCTCCAAGAGTTCCTGAGGATTGCTGATGTTCTCAGCTCTTTGGCCAATGCCCAGCTTGACTAGAGAGCATTGCTCAAGGAGGAGGAAATGCTCCCATCTCCTGGCCTTGCAGAGGGCATTCATCTCTCCCAGGATGGCAGGCACAGCTGCTAAGAGTGAAAATTAGGGCTTTCAGGGGCTTTGAGGGCAGGAACAGCTCTGAGCTGTGAGGGCACAGGGAGCTGTTATTCAGCATGGGAGAGCATCAGGCTACATGGAAAAGTGGATGTAAAATGTTCTTAGTTGTGGTCAGGGGGAATTTTTTCCTGGAGACATTTTTCAGCCTGGTTCATCCAGAGCTGTGCACAGGCAATCACAAGGAAGAAGGGGCTGAAGATAGCCCTGAAGACACCTTTTGGGAGTGGAAGAAGGTGCTTGGATCAGGAACTTCACCAGAAAGCCTGGGGATACCTGTACAACACACACAAATGGCAGCCAACATTTTTCCTTAGGATGGTGAAACTTTACAAGCTGGGGAATAGTTTTGGCTTGTTCCTCAATACCATATTTTTTAAGTTTGAGGGTTGTCAAAACATTTTGTTCTGACATTCTCTCTGAAAAATGCCAATTTTCCAGTTCAATATGACTTTCCATTTTTAAATTAATGCAGAATTATTAATGTCATGACTTTAAAATAAACAAAGAACTATGCTACCTTTTAGCTATTTAATTATGGAGGGGAGGGAGCTGTTCAAATACCAGACAAAAACCCTCTTCACTTTTCCAGTGTGAAATATTTCTTCTGATTATAGGTTTGCAAAGGTTTCAAAGATGGCAGCTTCTTGTCTTAATTCAAGAGAGGGAAGCATTTCAAGCTCTCCACAATATTTTTGAAGGAGGAAAACCACTTTCAGCTCTAATAGACTCCTTTTACAGAACTGGCTCCATTCAGAGGTTCTCATTAACTGCTGTCAATGGCTGTAATTTTTGTCTGTCCAACATGAAGAAGTCAGAGGGAGTGTGATATCTGTCCCTGACATCCCACTCGCTGCTGCAGGAGTGCAGGAAAGGTGCCTATTTTCCCAAGAATAACCTCTCTCATTAGAATGCAAACAGACTTTCCAAAGTAAGATCATTTTTCTTCCTGTTGTCTCAAATTCCAATACTCTGCCCTTTTCAAGTGATTTTCAAGAGAATAGTTCAGTTCTAGGTTTATATAATTTTTTTTTAGTAATTTTTTTTTTAACATCTTGTGGGTTAGACTGCATTTCCTCCTCAGCTCAGAAAACTAAAGCAGAGCTTTTAGCTGCCACTGCTAACTCCAGCATTTTGAAATGGGGTGTTATTTAAAATTCAGGACAAATTGTCTCCTCTCTGCCTCAGTAATTTCATGCAAGTGGAGAGTGAGATGTAGTTTTGAGTTTTGTCTATGTTCTCTAGGTGAGTGAGCTGGACATCCTTGGGTTTCACTGGCAATTTTGTCTTCACATTCAGAGATGATTTTCAGTTGCAGGGGCTGCAAGAGTGATTTATAGACCACACACAGAAGGAGAAACACTGTACCACCAAAACACCACCACCTCTGAGATGGAACCCATCAGTTATTGGCCAAAATACAGCAATGCTTTGCTAGGGTGAACATGGGGATTACTGAGGAGCCCTGAGCTTTATTTGAGACAGAAAATTAAAACAGGTGAAAACAAAATTGCATTTAAACTTTACAGAGATGCTGGACCACAATTGATGGTCCATGGAGATGTTTCAGTAGATCCTTGGTGCTCAGCCCATGATTAACTCATCCCAACAGCAGGAATGGGAATTCTGGGTGGAAATTAATCCATCAGGAAACTCCACTTGGGTGGAAGCACTTCACCCACTGCAAACAGTTCATGCTGTTTAAGGCATGACATGATTAACAGCCCTGGCAGCTGGGCTTTCCCAAGTTACCTTCCAGGAACAACCTAATTCATTTTTACAGGAAGTTAATTTGTATTAAAAGTGTCTTTTATTACTTTTAATACATCTAAAGTCAGTAGAACTTTTGCTATTTACCATTGCTTAGATCTATTTTCCAGCATGAAGTAAATTTGGGGAGAAACTACCTAGTGGAATTTAAGGTAACTCCAACCACTGATTAGTTGGAGCTTCTGCTTCCAAGGAAATTTAGTTACTGAGGTTTTGACATCAGGCAGTTTAGGGGCAGGAAGGAGGCAGAATAAAGACATACAACTGGATATTGTGACTCCTACATTTCTACCAATCTGCTGAGCTCTGTAAAGAATCCCTAAAAAAACATACAACTAAATAAACATCACCTGAGTAAGCAGGTGTTGTTGCCAGATGCTCTGAAGCTTCCTCTCCCCTACCACCTCAGGATTTGTACCCAAAGCTCATCAAAGCTGCTCTTCCCAGCCTCCCAGGAGTTTCTATCAGCATTAACAGTGCTAAAATCTCCAGCACAGGTAGGGCTTGGGTCTAAACTTGCAATCAGGGACTGAAATAAAAAATAAGGAAACTTTCGGAGGAATCAACCTGTCAGAATTGTTTTGCACTAGACAGAAGGGCCAATAGAACAAACTATAGATTTCTTTCAAGACTGATGTTCTAATTTCTCTGGGGTTTTGTGGTGACCTTTGGTGCATTTCATGATCTGGTCCTTTAGAAAGCTCTATATTACATCTCAGTCATTGTACAAATAACATCTTGGGATTATAGCCTGCTGTTAATAAATGTGGTTAATCATCAATAAGAGACTTCCAGCTATTATACACTGACGATGTAATTTTATACCTCACCAATCCAGAGAAATCGGTTCCATTCCTTTTAGATTTGCTGGATAGATTTGGGGCCTTTCAAGGTTAATGTCACTAAATCACCTGCTAATTTAAAAGAATCATTTGAGTACCTGGAGAGAACATGTCCTTTCTGTGTTTCCAAGTTAGGTTCTAAATACTTCCTTGGCTTTATCTGATCTGCTGGGTTTAGAAGGAAGATTGATACTGTTGTTGCTGCACCAAAGCAAATATCCAGTGACCTTGAGAAGTTGTCTATTTTATGCATAAGTTGCACAGGATGCATTAACACCACTAAAGTTGTCAGTCTGAGACAGTTAGATCTTCACTCATTAAACTCCATTTCAGTGCCAAGTCAGCTGAAAGAAATAAAATAAAATTAGGAGTCGATGAATGGTCTTGTTTGTGGGAGAAGGAATGTCTGTGCAGGAGCTCAGCTCCAGGGATTTTGTCTGAGTTCAGGGAGCAGGCTGGCCATGGGAGCTGGGGGTATCTTCACCTACCTTCCTCTTCCCTCTCACTGTGACTGAGTGCGGACACAAAAACGTCCCTGAGGGAGGAAGAACTCACAGAAAACACACAAGAAAATCTGGATTTGTCATCTCCCACCACATGGAAGGCACAGCACAGAGGATTCTCCCCATCCCAATCCATCCTGGGAACATGGTGTGAGCACATCCAGAGGGACAAAGCCCACTGAGGGGGGGTGAGCCAGGAGTTTGTTGGCTTTGTACAGCCCCTTTGTGATCAGCTGAGAAGGACAAAGGAGCTGCAAGCCCCATGGGCCACCAACCAGCAGGAGTGCCTTGCTCTTGGCAGTGTGGCTGTAGGCAGGAGATGAGCTCAGCCCAACCCTCCCAACAGACTCAGAGCAGTGCCCACAATGAAGATGTGGCTACTGTGCAGCACAGATTCTGTCCTAGGGGAGTGACATCTCTTACAGCAGGACTAAAAGTCATTCTTGCCTTATCCTAAATGTGCCCATTAATTTATCACTGTCAGATAGCTATAAATAATGAGACAAAATGTACAATAAGACAATTCTCTCCAAATTTTTTTATTCATGCACCAGTGGTGGCAATGGATTAAAAAATTTGTGTTAAAAAAGCCCCAACGTTTAAAACAAGTTACAGAATGTTGTATCAACTTTCTACAAAGTTGTGCAATTTTTAGAATAACCCAAAACAACTTCTGTGACTTTAATCTGCACGTTGGAAGTATCAAACTTCCAGGAAAGCAGCTCATGCCTTCCCACCAGGCAGTGCAATATGCAAGAGAATAAGAAATCTCTTCTCTTCTAGTTCTTGCTGAGTTCCTGGCTTAGAGGCACAGGATTACTCGTGTAATAATTTGTTTGCAAAGCGTTATGCATCTGATCTATTAAACTTATTTACAAATTGTTTCAGCAGTTTTATAAACAGGGTATGTAAGGGAGGAATGGGGAGGAGAAAATTGGTGAATAATGCTATCAAAATGCTATAACATCAAGGGAATAAATCACCTCTGAAATGCTGCTCAGCTCCACTGTGGCTGGCACAGGCAGAGCCTGGAATCTCACCCAGGCAGGAGGAGCCTTTGGAGTGGGGCTGCTGCCTGTAGGGCTGCAGGGTGAGGAGCAGCCTGCAGAGAGAAAACCCAGCTCTGGGCATCTTCTCTGGAGGCAATTCAGGCTCCATTGTTTTGGGTACTGTGGGAATAAAATACCTGCTGGCTGGGATTATTACTAATGCCTAATGTGCAGGGTGCTGGAAAAAGCCGGTGGCCAGCACTTGCCTGTCTCCTCTGCCTGAGGGATAGCAAGGAATGCAATTTGGTGGCTAAATGCACTTCGTTTATCTCCTGCCTTTAGCCAACGAATTTATCACACACATTAATATCAGGAGAGGTTAGAGTTCAGGGAATGAAACATTTGTTTTCTTGTGCTCTCTCCATAAATAAACTCTGCCGCTTCCGTGGCAATATTTTCACAAAGCCAGGAAAGCACCAGACATTGCAGAGATGGTTCTGGGTGTGCTGGGGGGAGTTGTGTGCATTTTAAAAAGCTCCACCACAGACCTCTGTGACTCCAACTGCATTTCAGCTTCTTTTTTCCCCTCCCCTCCCTCTTCTTTTTTTGTTGGTGTCTCACAGTTATTAGTCAGCCAGACATTTTTTATCTCTTGGAAAGATACTTTAGCTCATATCCAATGTAATCATCTCCTGGGCTTCTACTTTAGTCCCCACAGGCCTGGAAAAATGACATTTCTTTTACTGATTAACAAAACAATACCAAATGCTAAGAAAAATTACTTTATTCTCAACCTTTCATTAATTCCTACTGTGCCTGCTTGGTTGGAGGAGTTTGTTTCCCAGTTTCAAGCCAAGCTACAATCTTTTTTTTCTTCTTTGGCTCATATAATGCAGAGGTTTGAGCAAATCAATATTCTATTAGTGACCCCAAAAAGAGGAGAGGAGAGGAGAGGAGAGGAGGAAAAAGGGGAAAGCCTATTGTAGTAAGAGAACCCTTTGCAGAGGTAAGCTGTGAAGTGTGATCTAAAAGACACTCTCTGCTCTCCTGGCCACCTCAGTGTCTCTTCTGCTTTCCCCAGGCTCAGGGCCAGCAGTTCCACAATTATTGAGTAGTTGGGCACTGCAGCTCTGTCTCATCCATAGCAGGGAGTGAGCTAGGAATAATCTCCCTCATTCTCCATCTCTCCTCCCCTTAAGAGATCTCTTTTCTCCAAATACTCTCCTGCTTTGGAATTCCTGCTGAAAATTCTGTCAGCGAGCGGTCAAGGCTTAAAATTTCATTACTAGATTTGGGAGAAGAAAAGGTAAATATTTATTTCTAGCTTTTGAATAGTGATAGGAAAGTAATGACAGTGACAGAAAACCCTGTCAGGTACCTTTATTATCAACATAAGCCCCTAAAAAGGAAAATTGGCTCAGGAAAGCAGTGTAGCTTGGCACCACTCAGCCTTCCTGTTGGGCTGGAAGTCACAATATTTTAAACTTTTCACACACGAAAAAAACCCAAAAACCTTCCCGAGTTTCACATGGAAAAGATTAAACCATTAAGCAAGATTAAAATGTCTTGAATGTCTCCTCAGGACTTTATCAGCTCACCAGTGTATGTTACACTGTAATGAAAAACTACAACATGGAAATGGAAAGTTCGGCGCTATTGAAATAGATCCTAAAAGCAGAAGCAAAAAATTCCCTCAGACCTTTTCAGGAGGACTTGTTTTGACACAGTGTTGTCAAAATCATGGATCAAACTGATACATAGGAGTGTTGTTGAAAGGAAACTCAGTGCTGAAAATGACAAGGAAGATTTAGCAAGTGTGATTTGGAGAACAGAAATTGGGTTCTGGTCCCCACCGAGTGACTCTGTGGACTTAAAGATTTTCCTTTCTGACTTTTATGCTCTCTCAGAAGTTAAAGCTGGAGCAAAGATTTTCCTTTTCTTGTGTCTAATCAATGTCTACCTGCTGTGGTAGCAATTCAGCCTTCCTCAGGACATGAAATCATATAATAAGCCATAATTTTATACAGTTAATCAAATGCAGTCCCTCAAGAGGTATCCAGACCTAGGGTGGTCAAGAAGGAATATTTTCTCTCATTCATTCTTTAAATCACCATCTTATTTCTGGGGGATTGTGCCTCTGCAGAGATACAGACCTTCTGCTCAGTAAATACTCCTTTTCCTCAATGGAATTCAGTTTTTGTCCTTCCAAATCTTGCCATTACTCATGGTCAGTTTAAGCCAATTATTGTGAAATATCTGCCTGCTGGGACTGGAGTGCAAGCAGGAGTCATCTGAACATCCCCTAAAAATAACCTCAGGTGGAAAAGGACCAGCTTGGAGCCACCACCCTCCCTGTCCACAGTTGGACATGGCCATCACCACACCTGGGTCTCCTGCAGAAAATACTCCCCTCCACAAGTCCTAGCACAGGAGTTCAATTTTAAGTTCCTTTAACTTCACAATTAAAATCTGAATTATACATCAACGCAAAGTCTGGTGTAGCTTCTCTTAGTGGCCAAAATTGCCCATGGCAGAGACCCATAAAAACTGCCCAAAGCTGCTGTGTCCTTTAGCAGTGGATTTCTCAATGGATGATCAGTGTGGAAAGGCCCACACAAATAATTATTCACTAATTAAATGTCTCAGTAAATAAAAAATGGACTTATCAAGGACACAATAACCATAGTTGTGAGCCAGATCCTTCATTGCAGGGAAAGGATTGGCCCTAATGTGCCACATGCTTCATTTGTTTCTTCATTTGCAGAGGGAGCCATAAGGTTTAGGAAGGAATTACATTTATATTAAGGGAAAGAAAAAGGAAAAAAAGAGTCAAGGCTTCTAAGCAACACAGCAAATAATATTGCCAACCTTGGGCAGTGAAAAATTGAGTCTATCATCCAAGAATTCTGGGATAAATAGTCGTGGGGATG
The DNA here is from genome assembly GCA_013400575.1 of Peucedramus taeniatus. Classification (NCBI taxonomy): domain Eukaryota; kingdom Metazoa; phylum Chordata; class Aves; order Passeriformes; family Fringillidae; genus Peucedramus; species Peucedramus taeniatus. The sequence goes on along the minus strand of WBNO01027761.1, from coordinate 783,671 downwards.
AGTTTTGTGGTTACTTCATGGAGTTTTTGTTTTAAAATAATATTTTTCCCCTGGATTTTGAGACTGTACAGGGTACTCATTTTGTATAACCATGCTGTTATATAACCAGATAAAAAGCTGAGTAAATTCTGATTGCTTTTACAATTTTTTCCCCCTCTTTCCCTTTTCCTGAAGCTGTAGCTGTAAGGAAAACCCCAAACTGCCAGACTCGTTGTAAAATTGCAAAAACACATGTCCTGGCACGTGTCACATCAGCTCCCTCACAGCAGACAGCAGCTGCCTCTGCAGACATCAGACCTGAGACATGCAAAGGTGGCATGGAGGGAAGAACAGCTCAATGCTGCTCAATGTCATGCTCAATGTCACCTCAGGCCCTGCCCTCTGCACCTGGATCCACCACGGCCTGGAAAGGACCATGATGTGACAAGGAGGGAGGGAGTTATCCCAAAACAAGAAGCACTGCTTGGACAGCAGCAGTTTTCAGCGCCACTGGACAGTGATGCCTTCAGATTTTAACCTTTATGTTTTTCAAATCCTGTATTGCATTAGTGCCTAACCCTAAACTCCATATAAACTCCATATAGTTAACTATTGTCTTCACATTTTGGTCAGACAAAACAATCCCTCTAGGCTTGAGATCCAAGGACACCCTACTGCCTCAGGCCCTGAAAAGTACAAACAAAAGTGAATTGGGGGGGGAGCAAACTGGGGGTAAATGACTTCATTACCTGAAGCTGTAATTGGAGAATTTACCTCTGATATGCAAATGGACCAAACTTATATCTGAAAAACTCGTGACCATTGTCCAGCTTAGTTGCAGCCTCAGGGAGGCTTCTGACTGCCCAAGGTGTGCCTATTGAAGGCCTTTAATAAATACCCACTTTATTCTCTAACTGTGTCTAGCCTCTGTTCCAGGTAGCCACTCCAAGGTATCACCAGCATGGAGGTACAAGCACTAATCCTGCATTACTCCAGTTTGGGAATGCAGTGCAGGCTGCACAGGATGCTTGGCACCCAGATCTCACCATCCACACCAGGGGTGGGATGGAGGGAGGGCTGCACTGCCACCATGTCCCAGGGTCGTGTGTCCTGGTCACTGGGTGCTGGGCCTCCTCTGAACCACATGTTCTACCACTCTCATTTCCAAAGGGTGTTATTTCACTGCTGCCTTCCAGATAATGTAACTGAATCATTCAATTGAGCATAAAATAGAAATTTGGCTTCTTATCTGCTGGGAAACCAGCTTTACTATTTTCTTTCTGCAAAATACATTTTTCACTATCTTATCTTCTAATAAACAATCCCAGCTTTGCAGGCTGCAGAAATGTTCTGAACGCATTTAAGAGACATTTTCCCCCCTCCCTCTCCTCCCCTCTCCTTTTCCCCTTATCCCCCCTTTCCAGCCTTTAAAATGTCTGTTTTAAAGACATATTTTTAAAAGGGACCCAATTTGTATTCCATCTTCCTTTGGTGAGGGTATATATTTTTCATAAGCCCATCCTTTGCTTTTGAGGCCTCTCTCCCTTGGTTTAAATTTCATTCCCATCTCCCTTTCTTCCCCTGTACAGAACTGAGACACCAAGTCACCCCCCCACCCCAAATGTTTTCTCTTGTTTTGGGAAAAAGGCAATTCAGGCTTAAAAACTGCCCTCCCCTCCCCTGGTCCTGCCACACAGGGCTCGCCTATCGGAAACCGAACGTGTCAGTGAAAGGTCAGCTATGAATTTTTAAAGCTTTCTATCTCGCTCAGGCTGACATCAAAAGCATTAACAAGTGGCACTAAATCAGGGAGCGAGGGGGAATTAGAATATGCAACAGGCCCAGCGACACAGGCAGATTATTCAGAGGCTCCTCTCAGGAGGGGAGAGGGAACTGCACCAAAAGTCGGTGTCAAGACTCTGATTTCTTGCTCGTCTGCCCTCCTCCTTGGGCAATCACACCACTGAGCTGCCTCCTGCAAGGGATCTGTGAAAAACAGGACAGGGAATGGAAATGTAAGAGTTGCATCGTGCACTGGTGTCATTGCCTCAAAAGGAAAGCTGGGCTGGGAGGTGATTTCATGATCTCCCCCTTGTGCATGGAGCCATGGTCTTCTCCTCACATCTCCTGGGTATCCACCCTCTGGGTTAAAGCCTTGATGGCTCAAAAAAAGGCAGAGTTTTTTCTTTCTAGACCAAATTAGGAAGGGCAGAGGAAGAAAAATCAGTGTAGCTCCTGCAGAAATGAGCAAATTGTAGGACAGCTGAAGTATCATGTCCCAGCGGATCTGGTCCTGGATTGTTGGGGTCACACACACTCTGAGGACCTTCCCCAGCAATCACCTCTGAGGCTCCCCTTTCTTGGAATTGCCTTTTTCTCATGCTCAACAGGGGCACCAGACAGATTTGTTTTGAAGAGAAGGTACCCAGATTTGCTGTAGAAAGGATCCACAGCAACAACCCCATGGCAGGAATGTGTCACTTTGCTGCTTTCTTGGCACCCTGGGGCTAAGCCCTCATAGTTTTTATCTTTTCCAGTAAAAACTGCTGCATCCCAAGGTTGGAGTGCATCCCCTGCAACAGCAGAACATGGGCACAGTTCAGGAGGTGATTTATAATTCATTGACCATTTAACAATTTGGCAGCTGGGAGCAGAACTTTTCCTGTCAGGACTCCTACATGCAGAGAAGCCGTTTGTACAGCACGGACATGTTGCAGTGGAAACAAAGGATGATGAAAGGAAAAGTCAAGTTTGAAAACCTCTGGCTCATGAAGCCTGCCTTGGCCTCTCTGCAAATCTTTAAATTGGAGTGCAGGGATTTTCAGGAACATCATCTGGGAAAATTTGCATTAAAATGTGTGTAATATCTGGTCTGAAATCTTCTGTGACAGCCTGATACAGTTCTGGTTTCCCATTAGCCACTGCCAGCTTGGGGAACTCCCAGCTGATCCTACTGAGCCTGGGAAGAGCTGCCACCAACTGCAAAGGGACCAATTCTGGGACTTCAGCAGCATACCTTTGACACCTTTGCACCATTTCACCTCCTGTCCCTTTTCAAGCCCTACTCCAGTCTTGACTTGCTCTTTTCAGGCTGTTTCTTGATTTCAAGGATGGAATGATTAGAAATGGAAGACTTCTGCTTTTCATTTAAATTGAAAATGTTTCATGGAAATGTGTTTATTTTTAACAGAATGCATGTTTGTCATTGTTCTCCAATGTGTGATCACTTCATTTCAGCACTTTATTTCATGTCATATTTATAGCATAGAGAATATGAGCTCCCTGCCACAGCAGTAACTGGATGACCTTTAAGGTCCCTTCCAACCCAAACCCTTCTATGATTCTAATATTAATTATGTCACGTTTTTATCTAACATTTCTAAATTTCATTTATTTCATTTTGCATTGAGAAGTCTTGAAAGTATTGGACGATGTCCTTCTTTCTGAGACAACTGTGTAGGATGGAGGGAGGAAGGCATTTTCCATTGGGGGCAAGGCCACATCTCCATTTGGTTAAAAAATACCAACATAGTGACTTATTTTTCCCATTCTGGGGGGAAACAAATCCCAGTGTGTCACAGCTGAACAGAAATTCTGTTTTCCAAACAGCTTCCATTTCCATCTGTCCATAGTGAATCACTGTCCATCCATCCACACAATCTTTCAGCCTTATTTTTCATCCAGTTTTTTCCCTGTGTTTACATCTCTCCATCTGGCTGCCCGTATGCTCCTGGATATCTCCATTTACCCTTCCATGGAGCTAATTTTCCACCAGCAGAACATTCACCAAAGACTTGGAGACCAGTCATGCTCATTTCTGAGCTCAAACATGAACTGGCAAAGAGAAATTCTTAACAAAAAGTTTTGCATCTCAGACTGAAGAATGGTGGGAGTGATGAAGGAAAAGCAGATCCTGAACTTCAGGGATGCCTGATATTTGTTTAAGGAGCAGGACAAGGTATTTAAGTCGATTAAATTATGTGAGTATGATTTGTGCCTATTGGAAATCCCACAGTTTTTCTTGGTGCTGAGGGATCCTGTGCGTTTATCCCCCAGTTTCCCTGGGCTCTCACACTGCTTTGGCAGGGAGCCTAACTTCTCCTAGCTGAGCATGGCCATAAAGCCATGAGAGTGCCCCATGTTGTTCCACATTTAAAATCCAGGTCGGGTGGTTGCCATGGCCCATAAAGCCTCCATAAACCTGGGCAGTGAGCTGTGGCAGAGACACGGGGGCTCATTCCTGGCTGGCTCCAGGCCAGCCCTGAGCAGGCAGCCACTGCAGGATCTGTGCCCTGTCACCTCCACAGCAGTGGCCCCAAACCCCCACCCCAGGGCCAAGCTCTGTCCTGGGCTTCTCTTCTTGCTGGAGAGGTATCCCAAATCTTCTGCTTCACACCTGGCTGCAAAGGAATAACTTCAGTAATAGGAGTGAGTGACAAGATCCAGCGAGTCTTCTGTGAGTCATGCCAAAAAAAAGCCTACAAATTGTTCCTACCAGGGCTCATCCAGTTCAGAGGATGCAAAAATCCTTGATCCATGGATCAGGCCCTTTGCTGAACTCATCCCTTATCCCCACCCATATGGCAGCTCCTGTGAAGCCTTTCCATTTCTCTTTGGACTGGGTGAAAATTCAGAGTTCAGAGCACTGGGATGTATTTCACTGCACAACACTCAGTGCTCTGTTGTCATCTAGAGAGGAGTTCACTAATGTGAGGAAAAGGACCAGGCTAATCAAAGATCCTGGTGGATTTAGGATTTTGAATAGCAGTGAGATAACATCTAACTGCATTAAACTTCTGTCAATAAACCAATCTGGAAGAATAACATCCAATTAAATCTGCAAGAAAATAAGTCCTTACACAAAATACCATTTCTCCCCAAATTCCACTTATTTTTGCCTCTTTTTTTCTTTGCTTTTTCATGTTCCAGAGGCTGAAATATGTGGGTCCTTCTAGTTCTTTTTCACTTGCTAAAGATCTCTTTATTGCCACAGCAACACTTTTTATTTACTTAATATTGAAAAAGTCATGTCTGTATTTGTCAGCTAACCAAATTATCTACAAGCAAAACATGATTTTAAATCTCAAAACGGGGAAAACTAGGGGAAAAAAATGTCAAATGCTTAGAAAGCAAAAAGGATCTATAACATACATTAATGTACAGTCCCACACCAAAGGACAGAGAATATACAGGAGCACATAAATCAGGGAGAAACCCGAGTGACAAATGAGTTGTTTCATTTGATTGAGGATTGGTGAAATCTGAGCTGGACCACAACATTCAGGTTTGGCACCTCATGGGGAAAAGGTGGAGAGAATCCAGAACAGTGAGAATGATCATAAAAGGGGGAAAGACAGAGGGACTTGGGGGTGCTTAAGTAGAAAAGATAAAGTATTGGGAGGTGGCCTGTTCCAATGAATAAAAGGTTCAAAAAGAAGGATACAGGGCAATAAACACTGGACCTGAACTGCAGCAGAGGTGTTTACATCAGATCTTAGGAAAAAGATTTTCTCTTTTCAGGAAATGAAGCAGTAGAACATATTGCCTGAGAAAGATGTTGATCCCCACCACAGCAAGCAAGGCTTTGGGAGCAAGACTAAATCAAGGTCTGGAATGGCAGAAATTGAGCTGATCCAGCGCTAGGCTGGGGAGCAGAACAGGCAACCCCTTGAGATCTCTTCTGTCCATGCTCTCTGGAGGTCTGCAACCCAGAAATCCTTTAATGTGCTCCCTGCATGTCACATTAGGGACACCTGAGATGCCTTCATGGTCACGTGTTGTGGCTGAAGTGGGATTTCTGGATACTCCTCCTGAAAGGCTTGTAAAACTCTGGGAAATACAGGGCATGCTGGGTATCCCATTTGGCTCTGGGACACTTCCTGAAAATCTAGTTATTACTGAAAGTTACCGTGCCATAAGTTGTATTATTAATATTATTATTTATTATTTATGAAGTGCTGAGTGTGTGCTGGGTGCTTATATGATTATACACTGAGTTAGTCTGGAGTTGCACAGACTCCTGAATTACAAGGTGATGTTATTACCTGCTGGCTTTGCATGAGAATGATATTTTTCATTTACTCTGGTTGGCTCCTTCATCCTGTGAGGGGCTGAGCAGGGTCTGTGAATTTTGAGTCATTAATGTGCTGGATCTGACACCAAAAACAGCCTGTGAGGGAAAGCATACCCTCGCTTTGCAGGTGGAGGGTAAAATTTGGGCTCCAAGGAAAGTGAACATCCTGGTGTCACACAGCAGAGCACCAACACTCTCAAATTATTCTGTTGATGGTTATTTTTACTGACTTGAATGAGGCAGTTGTTGTGCTTGGAAATGGAAAGTCTTCATTCCCCTGTGAGCTTGGACTTAGGATTCTGTAGCAACGACTTCCATACCCTTATAACAAGTTACATGCCAATGCATTCCCTTTCACATCAATCCTCTCTCTACCCCCATTCAAGACAAAGACAGATGTTCTTCTCTGAGACAAGAATATCTGTTAGATCTTCTCTACTCCTCTCAATCCTTGCAACTGTGTTGCTATGCACTCACACTGTAGTTCTAACCAGACTAAATATTCAAATATTTTGATCTCTCTTTACACAGTATTTATTCAAGCTTTACACAATGATAATTTATTTAATAATGCAATCCTTGCATTTTTGGTGGCGCACCAATTGACTTCCCTGTAAAGACAGATAAAATAAATGGATTTTAAAACTATCAGCAGTCAGAGAAGGGCATCTTTACCCATTTAAAATATGAATCAGACTTTTTGTCATCATCATCTGGTCAGTTCTCATAGCTATGCTATAGGAGTAGGACATCAGCACATCCATGCCTCCAACTTCAGTTTTAATCAGAAGAGAGTCTGTCCTCTGGTTTAATGAAGTAAATGAGACCTCGGGTAATATTATCTGTGTAATTGACAGAGTTCTCTGGGAAACATTACACTTTATAATGAAAATACTGTATATAATTAGGACCTAATAGGAAGAAAATAGTAATTAGGCAGAATTAACTGAAAAGAAGCAATCAAGCAAATAAAGGTTATTCTCTGGAGAGGATCCTTTGAGGTCCAAATGTGTACATCTTCTGATTGTAAAGAAGTCACAGTAATTAACAAGAGTCTTTTCATTGCATAAGAATAGCCTGACACTGGCTACTGGAATGACCCTGCAAACCTGAAGTGCTGGGATTCCGTGGGGGGGTGTGGAAGGAGGCTGCATCCAACCCTGGATGTGTTTGCAGAGGTTAGGGAGGCACCCAGACCTTTAACTCTGGTCTTGCCCCAGCTCTTCCTGCTCTGGACACTTCCTGCTCTTCACTTTCTGCTCTTCACTTCCTGCTCTTCACTTTCTTCTCCAATGTCCAGAGATCTGTCAGAGCAGTGCATGGCATAAAAGAGATTTAATCCAGTATTTCTCATAAGCAGAAACCATAAGCAGACAAAACAGATGAGCCCAGGACTCACTTTAAAGCAGTTCTTGTTGCTTAACAATATTTCTTCCATTCTTATTTATTTTTCTACTTTGTCTATCTATGCATTGATCTTTCAAGTAAAGATTTACTGCAACTATCAACACAGCACTTAGCATAAATTAACAAGAATGGCTTCATGGATTTTTTGTTTTTATTCACATAGATCAAAAGTGAAGTTCTCAGACAACTCCCACTTTGGGGGACATTTTCTTAAATTACATAAACTTTTTACCAATTAATTTCCCACTTCAATCACTAATGTGTGGAGCATGAACCACAAACTTTTCCTCTCTCAAGATAAATTAATGGAACCATTTTTTCAATTTAATTCCTTCAGAAAACACCTGGTATTTTCTCTTAAATGGATAAGGAAATCATGTTTTAATATGATGCCCGGTGGCATCCTGAGTGCAGCTGGAACACTCCTTTTTGCAGCTGAAAGTTATCCAAAGGTATGTGAGAGACATTCCCACAGGGATGGTTGCTATTGTCAAGCCAAGTTTTTTGGAGTTGGGTGGGGGGATTGGTTGGTTTTTTTGTTTGTTTGTTTGCTTTTTGTTTGGGTTGGAATTTTTTTCTTCTTTTAAAGGTATTTGATGAAAGGAAAAAGTCAGTGGGGGAATCTATAGAGTGAGAAATATGTTTATGAAATAGTTTCATTTAAATTTAGATTAAATTTTGCACTTAATTCTTGAAAGGCATATTTTTCTTGTCTTTTATTCAGCCTGCTGGTGAACCTGCCCAAAAAAGAAACATTTTAGACCACTGAGGTAAGTGTGCCTCAAAGAATGATTTCTCTTTCTTTCAGAACTTTCATTTCTGTCCACCTCTTTTCCCTTTTTTTTTTCGCCACAGAACTATTCACTCAATTCAGTGCAACTTTGCTGCCATTTTTAGCCCAGATTTTTCCAACAAAATTACCACTTCTTTAAAACTTTAGATCAACTCCTACAAAATAATACCACCCCCTAACTCGTTGTGACATCCTTGAGGCCAATATGTAAAAAATATCCTATGGTAGCCAAGAATTAATGTTATTATTGCTCTCAGCTATCACAGGAAAAGTGTGATCCAGAGAAGTATCTAATGTCCAATTGTGCACACCAAAAGTGAGATGAAAAACTTCAGCAAGTTCAAAGTTTGTAGTCCAATTATGTTCTGTCTTGCGGGTGCTCCATAGGGGAGGAAAGTAATGTCCCTCCAACCACTGCATATCATTGCAATATCTAACAAATCCTTTGGCACTCCAGCAAGGAGTTCAAAGCAAAAGCATCATCAGCTCAAATAATTACTACCCATATTAAGTGTTTTAATATTGCAGATGGATGTAAAAGGCAAAGGACAATGGCTCAAACACAAAGCCCGGCAAAGCACAATCTGGGGAAGGCCACAGATATCCAACACGTTGTCCTTTCCCCTGCTCTGCTCTCTGCAATATTAAACCACTTAATCTGTAATTGCACAAGCTTACGATGCCTTGGCTTTGAACTCCCCGTAAGGGTCCCACAGGATTTGTCAGATGTTTCTAAAACAAAGCCTACCAGGAGGCTGGAAGGTCTCTTAGTAGCTATGACAATGGTTTAATGGTCTATAATTTCCAGTAAAGGGATCTAATTTAATATTTTCACCTATCATGTAAGCAAGGCGCCAGCTGGGAGAAAGGAATGAAAATTATAGCAAGAGACAATCAAGGTGAACAGTGCTGGAAAATCATAACTCAGCGATGGGCAATGAACTTAGTGCAGGAGCCTGGCTCAGACGTGGATTGTGTTTTTCTCTCAGCTGGGTGAAAAGCACACCAGTCTTTGAGCCTGGGGTTAAAACATGCCATTCATTTCCCAGGTGGCACTCAGGTAAACCTTTCCTCCCCTCTGTTCTCCTTCTGTGTTTGTCTTGTCTTGCAAGGCTGAAAACTCTTTTCTGCCGTGGACAGTCCTCATGCTGTGTGCATGTGACAAAAACGCCCCTGAGATGGTGCTCAAATAGACAGAACATGCAGGGAAGGAAGAGCTGTCCAAGGTCCCTCAGGACCAATGCCATGATTCTCCTTAGCAAACAGCCAGCACAATCCTCTTGTAAATATTTCATGTTTTCCTCCTATCCTGTCCAGAACTCCTTGATTATGATGTCCTCCTGCCAGGCAGCCTCAGCCTCCCCCCAGCAGTGAGCACATTCCAGACCTGGTGGGGAAACCCTCCCTGTGCTCAGGGGGTTGGAATGGATAGTCTGAAACAAAGCCCACCAAGAATATCTGGGATTTTTCCCAGTAAAGGAGGATGGATGATGGAGATGTTTATCATCATCTATTTCCATGCACTCGTAAGGACATGTTTGTGGGGCCCTCATGTAAACTCATGCAGGAAGCAGACATGATGAAAGCAATTTTTCCAGTCAGAAAATCTGTCACAACAAGAGGTTTATTGGTGATGCACCTCATGGCTTGTGTTTCCTGTGTTCAGGCAATAACAGTCTTGCCAGAAAAAGAAAAACTTGTTATTCCCCTGTTATTTTTCCTATTTATTCCTTGGTTGTAGCGGCATATGTTGCTTCCTCTTGTGTGAAATGCTTTCCACTCTCAGATCGTTTCTCTGAAAAGGAAATCTTCCCTGTGGCATCTCTCAGGAGCATTTGCAAAAGTTCACATGGTTTCAGAATTCTGGAGTGCAGAAGTGTTTAGCATGATTCGTCTGCCCAACTAAATAATTGCTTTTCGGCATTCTGCAGATGTCCCACTCCTGTTCTTTGAAGGAAATATGCTGAATTATTGAAATAAGATAGAGTCAAGATTATGAAGGAAGTTCCATCTTATGATTAAAGCATCAGCCTTGAATTCAGCAGATATACATTTGGTTTCTGACTCTGCCTCAGATATTCTGGGAAGCCTTAGGCTTATCACAAAAGCCAAGATCCATTTTTGTCTGACATGAGCTACGCAAAATTTTTAGAATCAGTTGCCTGTGCTGCTGCTCCAGTCAGTGGAGTGCAAGAGAGATCTCCAAAGAGAGCACCACCTCTCCCTGTGATCCATGGAGTGATTCACACTCTGGAGGTGTTCCTCTGCCTCACAGGAATCTGCGTGACAGCGTTGGCCCAGATACCTTTTAGAGGGATAAAATTAGGTGAGATCATCTCCACCCTTTGTCTCAGTCTCCCACGTGTACAGAGGTAATGGCAACGCCTCTTTCCTCTGGTCTTTTGGATTTGCTGGATTTCTTTAAAAGAAAAAGCAAAATGTGGCCTGATTTCATCCAAGTCTTGGTAACACAGTTCTGTAAATAAGAAAAATACTGGTTTGGAATTCCAATACCTAAGGTTTGACCTCCATGAACACAGCACAAAACCAAGGAGTGGATGGCGAAACTGGGTTTACTTGATGAAAACTGTTTAGAGAAATGGGTGGAAAATTATCTGGCTGCATTTATTAAACATCTGAAGTATCTCAAGAAGGTTGGATGAAATTAGAAGAAATTATTAACATGTTACCACATACAAATCTTTTATGACTGTGAATATACGTGCAGTAAGTCAGAACAGGAACAGGTTGAAAAATGTTCTGCTGGAATTTTTCTTCTGACAAAAAATGGCATTTTACTGAAATCAACCTATCCTGAGGAACGTGTCAATTTAAGTGATTCTTTTTTTTCCTGTAAGAAATGGAACTGAAATGAAATGTTCCCAATAAGGTTCAACTTTATCAGAACAGAATGTTTCCATTTTTTTTTGAGGTTGAAGTGATTCCATTAAAAATATTTTATGCAGATCTGTAATGCTTAAAATATCAAAACTGGAAGAAAGTACTTGGCATTGATCAAAACTAGTATGCTGAATAACCGCAGATTATGTGGGGCTTTTTTAAGATTTCTTTTGGAATAATTTCCTTTACATCTCTTAAAAAGGGAAAAAAACCACCCAACCCTAAATCTGGAAGGGTAGAACTCAAATAGTGTTCCATTTTGCTTCAGCATAAAGCATCTCACTTGAAGCAGATTTATCTTCATTTTTATGTGTCACCCACTGTTTTAATCTCTGGGTAAGAGAAACAAACCAAATCGTTATAGCATAAATATTTCTGTTTCTGTGTTTTTAACAAAGCAGCTGCTGAAGGTCTCTGGTGCTTTGGATATTCTGGCTGTGGGAGCCACCTTCCCAGGCAGGAACACAACTCCTGTAATTCCCTCAGAACAGTCTCTCAGAAGCAAATAAATCTGTTCAGTCTCCTTTGTGCTGTCCTATTTCACACCCAATTCCTACAGAGTCCTTTCCTAGGTCCCAGTGCCCCCTGCCCTTCCCACCTGGCAATTCCCTTTGGGTCAGTCTGGTTTTCCCCTGTCCATACAGCATTCCCCAAGGTTTCTAATTCACATTCTCCTTGGTGGAAGCCCTGCAGCTCTCAAGCAAGAGAGAGCTGAGGCAGCTCCTGAGCTCCGTGTTTGACAGGCTCCAAAGACTCATTTCATCAGCTGTTAATCTCCAACAATCCTCTGAGCGTTATCTGTTAAGACTGGAGCAAGCAGTGCAGCTTTGCCAGACTTTAGACTTTTATTAGTTTTCATAATTTTTCTCAAAAGAACATAAGACTGAATCAATCTCCCAGACCTAATATGTTGATAATCATTTTGAAATATTTAAAGCTTCACTTCTGAAAGGTTGACTGAAATACCCACCTCGAGTCTCCTGTGGTGCTTTCTTGGCTCTTAATTTGGTGTTCTCTTTTCCTCTATCAGACCTGGTGCCCTTGGCTGTCTTTTCCAACCTTTATGATCCCATCATTTTCCCAAGTGGTTCTGCTGTCTCATGAATGTCTCTCTCCTTTCTACTCCCAACCTTCATCCAGGGATTTGCTTCAAAATTTCTTTTTTTCATGGTGAGGTATGAAAACACCTTCCCCCAGCTGATTTCTGATGCTCCATTTCTTTGTGTACATACTGACCACAGTAGGTTCCTGCTACTGCAATGATTACAATGCAAAATTCATGTCACTTTTACAGTCCTGCATCACATCCTGTAAAATTAGAAATGTCTGCCCATATTGCAGAGATCCCAAGCCACTACAAGGACTGGACTTGCAGCAGATCCAGATCCCTAGGAGATATGAAGTTAAAAGAAGTGTGACTTTGAAAATACAGTGGAGCCTCACTGTAAAATGAAAAGAACCCTCTTTGTTTCCAAAGAGAGACCCTTTTACCTACATTTAACTTATGCTTTGTGTTTCCTTGGTGTTTTATGTGTCCAGATCACAACTCAACCGGCTACACCCATCCCAAGGTGTTAAGTCACACCTGCTTTGGTGCTAAAATAAGCTCTCACAGAATTCAGCTGGATTGGCTGCCCTGCAGTTTTGAAAATAGCCTGGAGACAAGCTCTAATGTCACTGCAGCATGTGTTCAGTGCTGCTGCAAGGCAATGTTTACCTCTGGTATTTATTTTTCCCTGATGTGAATAACTGGAAGATAGGGAGCTGAGTCCCATGGCACTGTATCCCTGATACAACAATAGATTGAATCCTCACACGAGGCAATAATGGTGAAATTGTTCAGCATCTGAAACAGGCAGTCCCCAGATCTCCACGTAGCATGCGCCTCCTTACAGAGATCAAGGCAAGCAGAAAGAAACGAGATATTTAACAGAGGAATCTCTGCATCCCATTGCATACTAATTAGACACCAGACACAGATACATCAGGGGAAGCAGAGGGAGGAAGGGAAAAAGGAGGGGAAAAAAATCTCTTGGCAAGACAACGTTGCATTTCAATCTTTCACCTTCACTGGGTAATGGGATGTGATGGAACATTAAAACAAACAAACAGCTTTTGGTGTTTACAAGAAATGTTTAAATAGGAGCTCGTGAGCCAGAGGTGTTCCACAGAACATCTGGAGTAGTGGAAAACAATGCGATTACGCAGATGAGTCACATTCATTAGGCTATAAAACCCCCAGTAATGAACGCACGGAAGGGACTTTCACGTAGATTGTCATCTACAGCAAAAAAAAAAAAACCAAACCAAGCCAACAAACCCCTAGATAATAAACTTGGCAGTCCCTTCCCTGCCCACCCCCTCTCCCTCGTCCCCTTTGGAATGAGATTCCCAGTGTAATTGCAAAGCTTCCTGCGTGCAGCTCAAGCCCCGTGTGAGAGGCAGAGGCTCAGATCCCTGTAGGGGCGGTGGCTGGGGAGGAGGGAAGGGATGTGGGATGTGGGGATGCAGCTCAGCCATCCCTGGCACGAGACATTCAGCACCTTCCTCTTCCCTGCACACCCATCATGAGCCACAGTGTGGGATACTGCTGGTCCATATGGCCTGCTGCAGGTGATCTGACAGTGCAGACACCTCTCAGGCAGGAAAAAACATGATTTAAGGGACATCTTGGGTGAAACAAGCTAAAAGGACCTTTTCTTCACACAGTGGATGCTTCAGCTGTGCATCTTCTTGTCACACTGGATGCTGAAGTTTTCATGTATCAAAGGGAGGTTGGGTGGAAACCAATCTATTGACAGCTTTTGAGTACAAAAAGCCTGAATTTAGACCAGAGAGGCTCAAAGCTGCACATTGCCAGGGACAAGAAAGGTATAGGCAGAAGCAGCACCAAGATTGCCCAGTTCTGATACTCACAATGAGATATGGCACAGGGCTCTGTGGGCACTTGGCACAGCCCATCCTGGCACTTTATTGCTCAGATATTTCACCTTCAGTGACTTGTGGAACCTGAGTATGCATCAAGAATGGAAACTGGGCAATGTCACCAAGTCATTCCTCACAAAACACTGGTCAACAAAGAGTCAGACATTTCAGTCATGGCCACAGGACTGCTAATGCAGCAGCCAAAGGAGAAAAGAGTCCCTTAGCGTTTTCTAGCAAATCTTAGTGAGATTTCTTTGAAGAGACCCCCAAATGTCTGGGCTCCCCCAAAACTTGCCTCCAGCCACCTCTCTCTCACCAGCAGATCAGCAATGGCAGAATTCTCCTCAAAGCAAGGTTAGCAGTAGCCTGGACAGATGTTTCAGGCTCTTTTATCACATTAGAATTACTGGATGTTTTCAGCTAAACTGAAGAGCATCTCAGCCAAATTTTTAGCTCATTCTTGAACACAGATGTTTTTTAAAAAACCCTCTTGTGGGTTTTATCCATTGGTGCTTCCTGGGTAATGTATCCTCACTTCCTGAAAGTCTTCATTACTCGGAGGATTCTTTTTTCTTAAAGGCACATTTATAGAGTTGGCACCTTTTTTTTCCCTTTCCAGTAGATCTATTTCCCCCTGGACTATGTCTGTCTGGGGAGATCTCATTCAAGGACAATTGGGCTTCAGATTAGGAAATCAGACTGCTAAATCCCTTAGTTATCTTTGAAAATCCCATCCTTGAAGCTTAAGTCAGATGAGAGCTTCTCTGCTTTCTGTAATTTTCTGGTTTTCAACTCCATTTCTGAAAGGATTTTTTTTTTTCTCATGGGCAGAAGACTGTGACCTTCATAGAGAAATGAAATCAGTTCAACAGAATAAACAATAATTAAATTTTCATAAGAAAATATATTTTCAATTTTCTGTTTCTCACTGAGGGTTAAATAACTAAATCATTGCCATTTCTTTATTTTCTTTGCCTTTTGAGGGAAAGCAGTTACCTGAGCTGTTTGTTTACATTTCACTCCCAACATGTTTTAGATTTGCTCATTCTTGGCATTGCATCTGGAGTGGCACTTGAGGAATGGTGAACTTGGGGATCTTTTCCCAGCTTAGACTTTATTGGCCACATGTCCCATCACTGCTTTGCTTATCACCAGTTCAACCTCCTTATCTGTGGCATGAATTAATTCATATTGATGGAGTGCTTTGACATCTTCACATAAGTACCAAGCCTGCTGCTGACAGAAAATGCACATGTCACCTCTGGTACTTGGGCTTGAAGGTTTGAGAGATCTCTCAGTGCTGAGTCCAGGCTTCCTGGCAGATGGGGCTCAGGGCAGAGGCACAACAGCAGATGTCACAGAATCATGGAATCACAGCCTGGGTTGTGTTGGAAGGCACCTCAGAGGACCATCTAGTTCCAATACTCCAGGTGGGATCTCACCAGAGATATCTTCCCAAACTCCACAGGATGGGCTGTAGGTGGCTGCAAAACTCTTATCCTGCACCAGCCCAGGAAGACTGTAGGAAATAAACTTGATCAGTCTCATTTTTAAATGAGGGCACATCAAGGCATATGGTAATTTAAGGGTGGAGTTAGTTGAAAGGAGGCTGGTCCTGTGCTGTGGGTATTTCTGAGATTGCAGGGATGAACAGTGGCACTTTTAAACGTGAATGAGGTGTCAATTTTAGCCCAGTTGCAAAAAGGGAAGGAGAATGGGTCAGACTGTTTCAGAATTAGGTGTCTGTTTTGCTCTTCCCACAGCTGCTCACCACGTCTTCAAACTGAAAGAGATGAGAATATTCAAGAAATACCTAACTGGGGCACTTCTGACAATTTCAGAATGTTTGGGATAGTTTTTTTTAGTATCAGTGGATTGAAAAATTTGTCAAAATGGCCACATTCCTGGGGAAAAAAAACCACACCAGGGCACACAAACCTGCCTGGTCTCAGGTGAGCTGGTACCTGCCTATTCTCAGACCCTGCTGTGCTTCCCTGTGGATATTGATCCATTCACCACAGAGTGCCACTTGCAGAGATTAATTGCCTTCTCCACATGCCAAACATATCCAGAATGAATCAGGAGTGTATCTCAGGCAGGAACCTGGATGTGCCCTTGCATCTCCTTCCTGCCTGGCAGCCAGCCCAAGCCCCCAAAGCACCAGGACTTTCAGACCCTCAGTCCCTGACAAACAGCCCTGCACTCTCCTCCACAGAGAGCAGAGACCATCAGGCCAACACAGAGCTCAGGGAGAGAACCTGTGTAGCTGCAGCTCCCTTCACAGAGAGCAGCAGGCACAACTTTCCCGAGGATTTTTCCTGGGGAAGGCAGTGAGAAAGCTCAGAGAAGAAGAGAAAACAATTCTTATCTCTATTCACTGCTCCTGTTGTTTGGCACATGAGGAACGTGTTATAGAGATTGTTTACCCAAAGGGATTTGTTAATTAGACACCAGTGAGAGTTAAGTGATTGACCAATTGAGTCAAAGCTGTATCAAGACTATCTGAAAGAGTCACGGTTTTTCTTTAGTATAGTTTAGTATAGTGTAGTATCTTTTTAATATGATACAGTATAGTATTAGTGTAACATAGTATAGCTTCATAAAGCAATTGTTCAGCCTTCTGAAATCACTGGAGTCAGAACACATTATTCCCCAGCTGGGGAATGCCTTTCTACTATAATCCTGCATCTCAGTTTCCAGGTTTTCCCTAGATCTGGGTGTCAGGCTGCTGTTAGAGTGTAGAGAGGAGAGAGACTCCATCCCTGCAGGGCAAGGGGCCACACTCACCCCGACATCAGCTCACCTCAGCCTCAGCCTGACACTGCCACCGTGCTCCCAGGGTAACAGACTTGATGGATTTCACACTTTAAGGCTTTTGCTTTGAAAGAGCCTCAGCTTTTATCTTAGCAAAGTACAGCTTTTTAACCTAAAAATAGCCCGCCCAAGCTCCTTCCATCGGAACAGCAGAAGATGAGCTGGCAACTCTCAATTTTTGGTGCTTCTCTATCAGAGAGATGAAACATTTTCCCTGTAATCCTACAAAATGGAATGTTTAGGGTTTCAGAGGTTACTGGAATTTTCCCTGGCAGCTGGTCAAATATGTGATCCCATTAGAGCTTCTTTGATGAGGAAGTGTAGCTTGACTCAGAGAGAAAATGAGTACAGGAGGGGAGAGCATGTCAAAGGAAAAGGAGAAGTAGAGAGAACAGGAAGCAGAAAAAACCTACATGAACAAAGAATTTTAATGCACCCCGCTCTGCCTCTTCACAGAAGAAGACAGGAAGTTGCATCCAAAACTCACATAAATGCCAAAACTCTGGTTATGAATGAGGAAGAAGCAGCTCTGCTCTCTCTCTGTGAGGGAATAAGATCATTGTGATGCCTTTTCCATCTCTGAGAGGCCAGGGAAGGCCAGGAATTGCTTCTTTCCCGCTGGCAGGGCTTGTGGACCCATGCAGGAGACAGCACCTGGCAACCTGGGATTTAAAAAAAAAAATAATTCAGTTGCTGCTGGATGCCAGGTTCGATGCTGAGTGCTTGTCAGTTCACTTAGCACCACACACACAGCCCGAGTCAGAGCAGCCCTTTTTGTCAGCAAGAGAAAGGACAAGGGACGGTGTTTTACACGCTCCATTGTGGATCTGTGAATGGCTCTGCGGTACATAATGCTCGGGGCTGCTCGGGGTTTGTTCTGCACATCCCGCTGCTACAGCCACTCCAAAGAGCCTCATTAACCCTGGCAGGAGGGGAGGGTGCAGCTGCTCTGCTGCCCAGCCCGGCTGCTGCACAGATTTGTGTCCAAATTCAAAAAATGGGCTCCACCATCCTGTTGGGAAATCCCAGCTCTACAGAGACGGGGCAGCTGAGAGGGGTTTTAAAAGATTTTATCCCATTATCAGTCTCGTAGAAGGGTGAGACACAAGAGATGTCAAACTCAATGCCATTCTATCAGAAGCCAACCTATTTCCTGGTTAAAATACCTTATAAATGTTTTTCAGCCTAGTAGCTTTTGCCACACAATGCTGCTAATCACCAACCACCTATTATTTTAATCACCTATAATCACCAATTATTTTACCCCACCTGGTCTTGCTACAATGCATCTTTCACAGTTCTAATTCTCAAAAATGTCTGTTTTTTTTGCAAGGCCACCTTTTGAAACTTGTTTGTAGTTCAATCTCTCTCTCAACAATGTCATCTCTATTCCATGGCCTCCTAAGTCAGCACACCTCATCTCAGAGTTTGCATACAGATGTACAAGACTGTGTGAGCTTTCAGGCAGGTTTTGAGAATCCTTTACAAATCCAGTTTTCACACCATCCCAATTGGCAGGAGACCCTTCACAGGCAGGCCCAAGCCTGCTCTCCATCAGGAGATCCATCAGGATATCCTTCAGGAGATATCTGTGGTTCCCACAACTCCAGAATGTTACTCTAAGGGAAGGGCCAGATTCTTCCCTAGGGGAGGTGTTCAGTTTCAGCAGGTGCCTTTTTTCAAACTTTTTGTCATCAGATTTACCCACGAGCTAGAAATTAAGTTCATAGCATTTCTATCACAGTGACAAGACATCAGGACTCCTTCTGGCATAATTTTTTACCTAAATGGATACTTGTTCCCTTCTCTCTGGTGTAAATGAGGAATAATTTGTCAGTAAATTAGGCAATGTGCATTCAGATTAAAAAGAAAACTTTTCCCACCCCCTCCTTCCTCCTAGTTTTGACCCTTGCTGAGCTTAACCCTAACAATCACACCCATCCCCAGCACCTTCAGCAGAGTACACCTCCTCCAAACCTGCCAGCATCATTGCACATGTCATTGTCACATAAACTGCTTTCTTCAGACTGGGGCAGGATGGAAAATCCTCCTACCAAAATTGGTTTAAATCTCTTGGTTCTGAGGAGCAGCAAAGTTTTTTTCTGCGCTGTGCCTGACAAAATGATCATTCATAAAAACCCAGCAGAGCAAAATCCACGTCCCTGCTCCCTCCTTGCAGCTCTGCTGTCCTCAGGTAAGCAGTGCTGAGCTAGATTTATCCCTCCAAACTAAATCTGGGGAAAGGGGGCAGATGGGCTGCCAGCTCGTGCTCCCATCACAATGGCAGCTCTGCAGTGCCACGGGGAATCAGCAGCACTCCACGCCTGTACTAATTAGCAGGAGAACTGCTATGGCTCTGAACGCCCAGGAGGAGCAGATCTGAGGAGTGCAGGCTGCTCCTGCATCGTCTGGTTTTGGATCAGAACCCCAAATTTAACTCAGAGCCAGCGGGGCACCTCAGAGCAGCACCAGCCCCGCGGGCTCAGCTGTGCCAGGGACACGAAGAACGTGGGAAACACTGCAAATCCACCCCAGCTCAGGAACAGGGTGTCATTCCAAGTGGGAAAGCCTGTTCGGCAGGAATTTAGGAGCCCTGTGGAGACATTCAGTGCTGTCTGTTTTCTCCAAGCCCACCAAGCAGCCAGCAGTAGAGCTCATGGCCCTGCTGGAGCTCGCAGAGTGCTCCAAAGGCTCTGCGCTGGCCAGGCTGCTCTGCTTGGGGAAAATAAGGATTAAAGTGGGTTATCTCTTGTGGTAAAGGTGACTCGTGTTTCCTAGGAGGAAAAGGGCTCAGCACAAGACTGGAAACAACCATGTTCCCTCCTGTCTCTCTGTCTGTCTGCGTGTGAGTCCATGCGTGCAACTTATGCAGACACATCTGTGTAAATTATCATTTATCTCTAGGTGTGTGTCTGCATCTCCCCAGCAGCCAAGCTTCAATGGCTGGGTTTAAAATAAACCAGTGAGTTTCTCTCGTTTTCAGGCAGTTCGGGGTGTCTCAGTCACACCCTACCACACTTCACCCTCTCACACTCATTGACACCCTCTCACACTCAGTGCTATAAATAAAAGCCTCGCCACTACAGGAAATAACTTCTAATTAGCACCCCAGACACGGTCCCCTGGCTGCCTTCCACTCCCTCCCATTGGCAGAGAGCTGGAGGCTCTTTTATTTTTTCCTGCAACATTCCCTTAAAGACCCATCGATGTTTTGTTGAGACCATTTGCAATGAGGAGGAGGAAAAAAACAGCATCCAGTGGAAGGTGTCAGATGGTAGCAGGAATAAATCATGTGCCTTCCTTGCCCTGACCCACTACTGAGCATTGCTGTAAAAACAGACTCTCAACAACATCCAGTTCTTCACTGTTACAGCTGGAAAAGGCCTCTTAGATTATTCAGCCCAGCTCCCTGCCTCTGGGATAGCTCCCTGGTGAACACTTTATGCTGTTTTGTCCAGCCTAATTATCCATCCCTGCTCTTAATGGGATGGAGCACCAAACTCTCGGGACTGCCTCCATCCTACAGGATCCTTTTATTGCTCTTCCCTTCCTGGTGGCTTCTAGGGTCGAGTTTGGAGACTACATCATTTTCAGCTCTGACACTTTAGGCCCTTAAAGGGTGTCCTCATGATCTCACACTTCAGTGCAACATGCAAACTGTAGCTTGGATCTGGGGACCTTTGTGTGTCACTGAAGGGGTATCAGGGAAAGACAAAGGTGACACAGAGACTCCATCATCAGAAGGCATGAAAAGCACTTTATTATTAGAAACCCACAGTTCTAATAGAAACAATGGTGGATCTAAGACCTGATTGGCCTTTAGGAATCTTCTCTCACCAGTTGGTGAAGAAGGGACAGCTCCTTCTTGTAAACATCTGTGACAAACATAGATTGCCTGCCAGGTGCAGAGATTGAGATAAGAATTGTTTTAATTCTTTCTCTGAGCATTCTCACAGCTTCCCAGGAAAATCCAGGGAGAACTATGTCTCTCTGTTCAGAGGATCTGTGATTACCACATTTGTGCATTAACAGAAGAGCAGAACTTTAAGAGGTGTTAAGGAAAAGATTTTGCTGTTCTGTGGTTTGAATTGGTGATTGGAGGTTTCTCTACCTCCACAATACAAAAGTTCATGTGTGTGTCCTGCAGACATAAACATAAGCATGCACATCTCTGCCTGTGTTGCAGCTGCAGCTCTTTATTTACACACTGTTGTATGTAGGTGAGCATTCACACAGGCATGAATGCACTCAGTGGCACAAAGTCTCAGCCTGACAAGTAGCTTGGCTTTTCTCCTCTCATTTCCCTCATGCCCAGCAGCCTGAGGCCAGCAAAAAGTCTGTCATGTCATGGCAAAGCTCTCATGATAGTTCCAGGCTGCTCTAAACTCCTGTCCTGCTCTCCTTGGGCACGGAGTGCCTCTGATCAGGCTTCATTTTACTGCATCTGGCACCTGCCTTTCATTGCCAGACTGATTTCCAAATGAAGGCAGGCTTGTGTCTGCTGTCTCAGACTGTCTTTTTGTCACAGTAGTTGAGGAGATGAGGTTTTGATGTGTTTCATAAAAATGTCATCAGGTAATGGAGAGAGTGCTGCTAATGAACCTCAGCCCTTGATTAGCCAGCAGAGCATGCTCATGAATCAGGGATGCAGCAAATGCACCATCCAAGGAAGAGTCAGCAGTGAGTCCTAGGGACAAAAATCTAGGGTCAGGCTCCCTCCAGCCCATTTCCCACAGAGCCATCCCCAGCTGGCTCCCACCAGGCTGGCAGCTCAGCTCTCCCTGTGCTCTCAGGGAACACCTCTCTCACTCACAGGGAGGAGGGAAAATCCTCATTCCCAACAGAGGTCTCAGAGAAGGAGATCTCCCCCCTGCTCTCCACTGTCAGCTTCCAGGGAACTCCTTCTTCTCCCTTGTACCAGAAGTTCCCCACTATCCCCATTTCTCTCCTTGCTGGTCCATAGGCACCTGCTCCAGCATGTGTGTCAGGGCTTTCCCACAATTACAGTCTCCCCCACTGTCTTTCCAAAATTCTTCACTTCAGACATTCATGTAAATCTGTTCTGCAGTCACACGGTGCTTCAAATTAAACTTTGAAAGGTTTCTTTTTAGTCTTTTAACTCGTTCCTGCAAGAGGCACATTGCAGAGTGGGGGTTTCACTGCTGTGTCAGGGAGCCCTGGGTCATGAAAAAGCTCATGAGAGGGGAGAGGACTCTGCTGTCCATGTTCAGGACTCTCACTCAGAAATCCATCAGTCCTTGCTTTATGTGTCTGTCCTGCCACACAGGTAAAAACTCCTGAGCTCTTCCCAGTGAGTCTATCTGCAGTAACAAACCTCTAAATCCTTTCATTTTAGTCCTAAGAGAGCAAAACTTTGATTTCTGACTTATCTGTCTCCTAAAGACACGGGCAACTGCTCAAAGTGCAAAACCTTGCATTCTGTTTGGGCAAAGAAAACAGAGAAATGGTGTCAGGGACAGGCAAAGGAAGGGAAGGGCCACTGCTCTCCCTCCTCCTGCTCTGCTGACACCCCTGAGCCTCCACAGCTGGACCTGCCCAGGGCAGCTGGACCAGCCAGAGTCTTTTCCCCTGCCAGTGCCATCCTGCTGGTGCCTTTCCCCCAGGGCTGCCAGGCAGTGCCACTTCCAGACTGACAGCACCAGCAAACCCCAAGCTGTTGACCACCAGGGGCAGAGGAGGCTGTGCTCACCCAGCAGAGCCTCCCAGGCAGCAGGCAGGGCTCGCTGTGCCTCCAGGGCTGCCTGTCCTGGGGACAAGAGCCAGTTCTCCTGGCTGGTCCTCCTCCATCCCTGGCTGAGGCAGCAGGAACCATGTGCTGAGTCTGCTTCAGCTGGGAATTACACTTTGCATATCTTACATCTATCAGTGTAAAAATAGGATGTATGAATAAAGGGTGTTAAAATTGCCACCTCAGTCTGATTTCACATGCTGTGTAATATAACATATGGCAGAGACTGAACTCACACGGAGAACTCGGGAGGCAAGCAGACAAATAAGTCGTTTAACCGTTTCAGCACCTTGGACATGGCCTGGAGCTCCGCAGGAGGAGGGAGCACACGAGTAAATGCGGGCAGCAGCTTCAGTCTCATCTGCACATCAGGCACGAGAGCAGAGCAGAGCCCTGACCCCAGCAAGCTGAGCTACAAGGCCCCGGCTAATTGTGAGAGCAGCACGGGGCAGCATCACCTCATCCTCCTCCCCTCACTGGCTGCCTCCTCCTCTGGCAGGCTGGAGCTGCCCCCTCCATCCAGAGGGTCCCAGCAATCCTGACTGCACACTATCTGAGCCAGCTAGCAAGGAGAGTTCTGCACTAAAAAAGAAAGGGGTTAGGACAAGGAAAATGCTGCTGATGTTTGACTTGCAGCTGCAAATTTGGGATGAGACTGCCAAAATCATTCCTGCACAGAGCAAAGGGTGGCAAGAGTGGATGGGGGCAGAGGGAGTCTGTCAGCAGTGGTTCTGGGCCAAGAGGGCCCTACTTCCACAGCTGGACCAGTTGAAATCACTGAGATTAACAGGAAGTGCTTGAACAGACACCACATCCCTCAAAGTTAAAGAGATGGTAGAGAATGCAAAGGTGGGAGAGAGGGGAGAGGACAAAGAATCACAGAATCATAAAATTATTGAGTGACAGAGCAACCGAATCACAGACTCACGGAATCATTGAATCACAGAACCACAGAATCACACAGTCATGGGATCATAGGACCATTGAATCACTGAGGTTGGAAAAGAGCTCCAAGATCATCCTGCCTAGTCTTTTACTGAACAACACTCTGTGAGCTAGAGCACCAAGTGCCACATTGAGTCATTTCTTGAACACCTCCAGGGGTGGTGACTCCAAAACCTCTGTGGGCAGCCCACCCCAATGCTTGGCAATTAAGAAATTGCATGAAGAGTTCCATGATGAATNTGACTCCAAAACCTCTGTGGGCAGCCACAGAACAGTTCCATGATGAACTTCCATGAAAAAATTCTTCCAGATGTCCAGACTGAACCACTTCTGACACAGCTTGAGGCCATTTCCTCTTGTTTCCTCCTGAAGAGGCCGATCCCCACCTGGCTGCCCCCTCTTGTCAAGGGGTTGTAGAGAGTGAGGAAGTCTCCCCTGCAAATTTATGACTGGGAATCAAATCAGGGCCACAGCAGAGAGAGTGTTAAATCCCAACCAGTAGAAACAGTTTCTCAGATTCAGTCAAAACCCTAGAGTCAGGATCATTAATTTTAAAGCAGCATTTGATGGAAAAAGATAATGATGGGTCAAATTTCAACAGGACAGTGGCCCCCTAGCCATGAGCTGGGTCATCCCTTGGGTGCTGCAATGGAGGAAAAAGCATGACTGGTACTATGCTTCACATAAAAATGGGCTTGGCTAAGCTTATTGTCATCCAGCAATGGATGCTGGATGGCATAAATTGATAATTGATAATTTATTATTCATTATAATATATGCTGGAGGCATAAAATGTGCTGGATACCCTCGGGAGTCTTCAGCACACTGGGCATAGATGGGATCCTGCACATGAGCAGCCAGGGGTGCACAGAGGGTCTGCCTGCTGCTCAGGGGGACTCTGCCAAACTGAAGAAAGGGTTAAGAGAAGTCCCCTGTCCTGCCCACCTCAGTGCTTGGACCTTGCCTGTGTGAATTAAATAGTTCCTATAACAGATTGCAGAAAAAGAAGAGGGGGCTGGGGATTTGGCCATTCCAGCACACTGGCTTGTGGACTCTTTAATTTCTTTTTTTTTTTTTTTTTTCCTCCTGTTCGAGTTCTGCCTTGTCAGGTTTAATCGGTAGTGTTTGTAATTCAGGTAGCAAATTGATTTTTGAAAGTACTCTGTCCCTATTCAGTCCACGTTACTGAAGATCCTGCATTAATTATGCACTGATATTGATGTTTTTGTCATACAAGGTCTAGTGTCACTATATACAGAACTTGCTTCTTCCTTGTTAAAAATGTTTCAGAATGTGGCCTTGGGAAAGATACTGCGTGTCACTCTCAGGATCAAAGATAACCTGGCAAGGAAATACTCTTATTAGTAGTGAAATTCATGTACCTTTTCTCTACCACCTTCCTTAGAAGGAACACAGCAACGGCTGGGGAGGAGAGAGCAGGACCAGAAGATCCCCCAAGGAGAATTGAGCTGTCAGCATTGTGTGAGCTAATAGGAAGGGACAGCAGTTTTAGGAGGCACATGGTAAATGGAGACAAAGAAAAGCAGCAGTTCACACCTCATGGTCTGTGTGAGTGCGTCCTGGCTGCTCAGCCACCTTTCCTTTTGCTGGGAGATCAGGATTCCTGCCTAAGGGCTCCTCGTGTTCTCCAACATCTCAGGGAAGCACCAGCTCTGGCAGCATTGCTGGAAACCACCCCAGGCTTTGTGTGCACCACAAACCCAGTGCAAGCCAACAATCTGATAGCCTTGTGGGGGAAAAAAATTTTAAAGAAAAGAAAGAAGGGGAGTCAGATCTCCTTTTGGAAGGGTATTAACAGGAGTGTCATGTGAAAGGCACAGGAGGTAATTATTCTGCTCTATTTGCTACTGGTCAGGTCTCAGCTGCAATATTGTGCACACTTCTGGGCACCAACCCACAAGAAGGATGTAGACAAACTGGAACGAGTCCAGAAGAGAACAACAAGATTAGATGTTTTCAAAATGTGATTTACAAAAGACAGAAAGAAACAGGTTTGTGGCGTCCAAGAATGAGAAGACTAAATTGGAAACCTGATAACAGTATTTCAATTTATAGGAGGTCATTAGAAAGAAGATGTTGTTCAGTTTTACACACTGGGGAAGAATAATAAAAAACAAATTCATTTCAGATGTGGGAAAAATGTTACAATTTTGAAGACAGTGAAGTAATCAAACAAATACATGAGGAGATAAAAAAGGTTTTTAAGGATCCAATGAACAAACATCCACCATGTAAAACCATTGTGCACCTGAAGCTGCCTCCATGAAGTAGAAAGAAAAAAAAATTATTTCTCTATGTTTCTTCCACCTCAGGGCCTGTAATTTGGTTTTTGGTTAGTGTGACACATTGTGGTGAGATTCTCCAAATCATTCCAGGACAGGTGTGTTCATAGCTCTCAGGTGGGACTTGCACATTGTTAGGGACCACCTGATAAAACCCAATCCCAGCAGCCACTGATCCCTCAGCTCTGGGCTGGCTCCAGAGAATAGGTCCAGACAGGAAGGTTAATATTTAAACCATTTATTGGTTTTTGTCAACTGTTTATTTCTCTAGGACTTCAAAACTGGGATAAACCAGGTTTGTAGGTGACAGGAAAAAGCAGTGCCAAGAGACTTGTATTTATTACTTATTAGAGATGGAATCTTGTTGCACTTTGTATCTGCTGAAGTAGCCATAAAACCCCAGTTTAATAACCATGTACCTGCATAATAAACACATCTATAAAATTCTCCTCTTGAAGCTGGCTACTTGTGGAATATTTTGAAACCCTTAGACCTGCATTTCCCAAGGAGCTCAGGCTCCTGCCTCAGCATCAGTTCTCACGAGCTGCAGTCCTGGTGCAGGCCCCCTGTCAATGAAATCTCATTAGCATCACTCTGCCAAATTAAATGGATTAAAGTTGGGAAGCAGCTGGAGTACAGAGCAGTCACATTGACTGTTGCCTTAGGTTAGATGGAAATTAGCTGGCTTCAGGCTCCCTGTTGCATTTGGCACTGGCCACAGTGGCCAGGCAGTGCAGGAGCTTTGCTTCGTGTTCACAGAGGAAATTCTGTGTCTGTGCTGGAGCTGCTTTGTGGTGAGGGAACTCACCTGGTGATAGCTGTGCACAGCAAACAACAGGAAAAGAGCAGGTGCCTTTTTACAGGGATCTTTGAACATCTTTTCAGCAGCAAGCAAAAAGTAGCTACTGGACAGGCTTCTTCATCAGGGCTATTAAATGATTCACAATTTCGTGGATGCACCTTTAGGCTGGGATTTTCAGCCTGTGTACAGGAGCATTACTTATTTGCTTGGCTAGAAATTTGTATCAAGTATTCCCATCAAAGCTTCATCTCTCCTGGCTAACTCAGCTGTTCTAGGTGAGAAGTATTAAAACTCTCATGTTTGAAGGACTCCGTGGTCTGAATTACTTGGACGAAATAAACATCTTTCTCCATGAGAGCATGGATTTGGGATAAGCAGCAAACCTTCTTTAGCCATGTCTGGATCATTTCAGACTGGAATCCAAAGCTGTGGGCCTAGGAGTGGGAAGGGAGTGGGGAAGGATAAAGGGAAATGGGCAATGGTTCCATTAATCCATCTGAGCAAAGAACAAAAAAGAAAACAGAGCTTCTACAATAAGCACAAAGGCTCAAAGGGACGTGCTCAGATGGCCTAAATTCTACATAAATCTCTAAGTCCCTAAGCATAATGTCTCCTTATTGACATTAGGGATATGTGAAGGCCTAAAACCAGCCAATAAGAAAGTCATGAAGGCTTAGGTAGAATTTAGGCCACCTAAATATATACAAAAATCTTCATAAAGATGGCCTTAATCCCACATGGACACCCCCCCTCACCTTTTGGCTCTAGGCAACTGTGAGCCTTTGTCATAAGTTGGAAAACAGTTTGTTGGGAATGCTGCAAGAGGTAAAACATCAACCCTCTGTCTCAATGAAGCATTTTCTGGAACTGGGAAGATTGCTGGTCTTAGGTCCTTATGCCCATCACTTCTCTAACAAGCTGCAAGACCAGAGGCCTTTGAACTTGGGTATTTCCAGCCTCCAGATTCACATCTTCTGCAACTGTGATTCAGAATTAGGAATTCTCAGATAAGAAATTTGGATTTGGATGCAAATTTCTCTGTCTCTCAGATCTGGAAGTGCTGGGTGTGTCTGTCTCTGTCCTTAACTTTCTTCTGGGAGCATTTTTTTTTGCCTGTTCTGCTTCATTCACACTCGTATTTCTGTGGTGTGCTTTGACCTATTGAAAATCCCAATTTTCCATTGTCCTCCAGCAAATAACGCCTCCATTACTGGCTGTGGTCCCTCTCCTTCTCCAAATGGTCATGGTGGGAGCATAGGAGGTTCTAACTCAGGTGAATGGACACATCTTCTGTATGGGAAGAGAAGGTAGAGAGCTGAGGATGCTCTATTTCATCAAGATTTCTCTTCTGGGGCCTGCATTTTACCCAGCCCTTGGCTGAGCTCTGCAGGAAGAGCCCAGCCTCTAGAAAATAATTTCTCTCTGCAAGCACAGGGATCATGGGCTGGCCCTCACTAAGAAATCATCTGTAGGCCACTTTCCTGCACTCCTTTGTTGCATCAGGGGATAAATAGAGAGAAAATGCTCCTGATTAATACAAAGACATGCCTCTTCCCTTGGGGGCATCTTCATGGCTTCCTATTGACTGGAACAAAGACAAAGACTGTGAAATTCAATTCAAGAGTCCACACTGCAAAACAAGGGCAGGAAAGTTGTGCTAGGGGAGCATTAAGTGATAAATCTTACTTTCTTTTTTTTTTTTTAGCGTGGCGTTTTTCCCTTCAAACCATTCCTAATCCCTTGACTTTCTGTTCATGAATAGATTGAATTTTTCACTATGACATTGCCTAAAGACAATGAGCGATTTCACAACAAATGATTTATGTACTGGGATCTAGAGAGATTTTTGCTCATAAAAACACTCTAGCCATTTATCTTGATCTCCTGATACATCAGTGCCACGGCTGTGTGTCTCTAAATTAACTGTAGATTAAACAATTCAAACCAGTTGAAAAGTGTAAATGTGAGAGAAAAGCTCAACGAAAGTAGTTCAATCAATTTCCATGATTGGATTCTTATCAAGACAAAAATGTGAGCAGTTTCCATTGGCCATTTCAGGATAAACAAGCCAGGAGGTAAATAGACTCCAGGCATCTGTGAGCTATATCATGTGTGCAAGGGAGTAGCTTTAAATAAAGCAAACAAGCTTGAGTTTCCACCGGGGTAGGCGGCTCTGATGCTGAGTAAAGTTACTTTGCAGAATGTTTTGGGGGCATTTTCTTTTTTTTCTTGACAATTGCTGGGAGGTAGAAAAAGGGAATGACTGCAGTAATTCAGCAGCACCAAACATAAAACAAGAAATCAAAAGAGAAATGAAAAGGGGAGCTCTGCATAAAAGAGGAAGAACTCCACAGTGGACTACAAGTCCTTGGGAGAAGAGGGGGGGTGGGAAAAAGGCTTATTTCTGCAAGCTTCAAACAACCTTTCTTAGCATCCAGGGGAAATGAGAATATGCAGCTCAGCCCAATTTGTCTTTTCAGCTTGAGCCTTGTCCATGTTAAACTTTTTCCACCCCTTTGCATTCAGCGTGCAGCAAACACACACACACTCGTAGGTCCAGGCTTAATTCTGGTTACCACGTGAACTCACACTAATTCCATTAGTTTGGTTTTCCCCTGGCAACAGAAAATCAACACAAACTCCCCCTTGCCAGCCACTGCTGCTTCTATTAAGGCTTTGTCTAGACACAGGACCAGGCAGGGGAGGCTCAACACAATAAATGCATCTGAAACTCGCAGCCTTTCAGTTTTGTGAACTGTTTTTTCTCCTATTAAGCTCTGATGGAAGTGTCAAGAGAGACGTGGCCTCTCCTCGATTCAGATGCACAGAGCTGTGCCCTCAAGAGCACGGGCTTGCAGAGGAAGCAGGGCAGTGACTAATTTCTCCTGGTGCACGAGGGCTGCAGCCTGATCTGCCTCAATCAAGTTCAGCTAATTTGGAAATGATGAGTCGGATGAAGCAAGCTGCAAGACAGTGTGAGCAGGTCCCAAACTTGGAATTGAGGTACGTAGCTAATAGAGACATGTAATCCATGCTAATATGGTGTGAAGGTTGAAAGGAACTCTGACACAAGCACGGGGAAACAAAACTGGAAGACTGTGAGGCAAAAAAAAAAGCTGCCTTTTATGCCATGTTTCTCACCTTCTTCCTCCTTTAAAGTTACTGGGGTTTTGCACACAATTTCTACATCCAGCCAGGAGGTGAGTGAGCACCAGAGAGCCAGAGCTGCTCTCTGTGCACGCTGTGTGAGCTGCTCAGTGGGAAAGTACAGCAGTGCCCTCCACAGGAGAGCTCCACATGGCGTGGACATGGGGTCACAGGGTCAGCCAGGCGACACCACAGCACCCCAAATTATCTTAACAGGGTTGCATTCCTGGTGGTATCTGAGAAATTGGATGTTTTCTCACCCTCAGAATCATGGCTGAGGCTGTCTTTGGTCCTGAATTCCATCCAGTTCATCTGCAAGTGGCTGTGCTGCACAGCAAAAGGACAACTGTGGCATTCCTGAATGTTCATAAACATAAATAAACATGCTGATCTCTCCACCTCCACACAGGCAAACCTTCCATCCCCAGCAGCTCCAGAAGGAGTTTGGTGAGTAAAAGGTCGTGAAAAAGTTGAGACAGAAACGAGTATGGAGTTTAGTAAGTGCCAAAAGGAAGGGGACACCTAACTGGGAAGACACCAAGGAAAAGGAATAGAGCAGACAGGGACTGGAGCAGTCAGCAGAGGGCTTTGGTGAGTGACCTGCAGCAGAGCTGGTTCTACCCACTGCAGATGGATCAAACTCTGGTGACACTGCTGGGTGGCATCAGGCCCACCTTTCTGCCGGTGATCTGCAGGCTGTCCCCAGTTCTCCTGCTCCCTATCACCATCTATGGACTTGTGGTGTCCATACAAATTATTTCCTTCCAGTTGCACACCTAATGGGGTGGCTTTATTCATGGCTAAAGGGAATATTTAAGCATGCTTAAGAAAGCAGTGTCTCAGCACTGGTTAGAGTGTGTCTGAGGCAGAAGAGCTGCAGGCAGGCACTCACTGCTTGGGCTAAGCCCTTATCTCCCCATATTTGACATTTCAGAGGGCAGTGCTGCAGAGTTTGAGGCCTGTCCCAAGCCCATTCCTTCTCCTCTGTGCTTACCAAGCTCCTTTGGGGACTTTAGCCCGTGGTACCACTAGGTGCACACTCCTCACCCACCTGTGGTGTGCACAGACAACATTTAGAGCTGCCCCACTGTTGTTTGGTTTTCTAAACTTTTCTAAGTCTTCTGATGTTTATATTTTTTGTAATGGAGTTTCTCATGTACTTTTATGTAAATAATTATTGTTTTGCATTCTTTTCTGGAGTCAGAGAGAAGTGATTGATTGTTGGTTTGACCAGTGTGATTGAAGAGGTGGCAGCTTTACCCTCCAATCCCTGGCCATTTTTGAAATTCTATAAAAAGACAAGGTCACAAAATAAAGGTCCCTTTTTTTGCCCTGAACTTCCAGGTGAGTGTGTGTGGTTCATTTGTGTCATATTGTGACATCCCACCACATCCCCACGGGGCTCCTGGCTCTCCCCCACAGCCAGCAGTGCCAGCAGCCCTGCAGTGTGCCCACTCCAGCCTCAGTCTCCATGGAAAACTGCAGCACCCTGACCTCAGCACAGGAGGCTTTTGCTTCCATACAGTTTTGCATTCTACTGAACAGCTTAATGATGCTTTTTGTGAGGCCAGACAGAGAGCAGGAAAACCTTTAAGGCAGCAAAAATGAGCCAGGGATTAAAGCAGGAGTGATTTCTTCTTTCCTTTCGTCTACTTGGGGATGGGGAATGGACATTTCAAGGAAGGAGCTCAGAGGGAATTACTCCCTGCAGTCAGGGTAGCTGTGGCAAAGCTGACATCTGAGACCAAGGCAGGTGAGACCACACAGTTTCCAGACTGGTGGCCACGAGTTCCTCCTGGCACTGGCAGAGGAGAGGTTGATCCCTTTCCACCAGCCAGGACAGATTTCCCTCACTGCTTGCAGGGCTGCAGCAGTGTGAAAGCAGCTGGAGAGGAGGGACATTCTGAAAGTGCTTCAGATGGCCAAAGTTTGCACTTAACGCTGCAAGCAAGGGTGATGCCTACGGTTTTAGCTTTTACATTTTTCAGATTCTGTGCTGCTTTAGTGTGTGGGTCTGAGCTTCATATCAGGGGATGCTGAGCTCTCTGCACAGAGCAGGGAGACAAAACAATTCCTGCTCCAGCTGGGGACCCAGGACAAATGATCCAAATCTCAGGCCCAAGAGCACAAACAACGTGGGCTGAGGAGAGAAAAACAAGAAGGATGGGACTGCATGGGCTAAAGCTGGAATTGGACAATGAACTCCAATCTGCAAATGGAGCAGAGCTGATCACAGTGACAGACCCCGTGCCTGCTCGTGCATTTTGGGACCATTTTGGTTCACCTTGGGTGCAGCCCTGGCTGGGCTCTTGTGCTGCCCAAGGTGGATCCATGGAGGCCTTTTAATAAATCTCTGCTTTATTCTTTAGCTCTGTTCAGTCTCTGTCCTAGGTCAGCCTTCACAAGGCATCAGGATGAGCACCAGGGGCTGCGTGGGGAAGAGAACTGCTTTCTCTGCAGAAAAGCTGCATTTATAACTTCAGGCTGGTTGTCCTTCTGCTTTTTGTGTGGTTTTCAGAGGGGTGAGGCAGCCTTCATCTGGTTTCACATTAAACTTCAGGCTCAGGAGCCTCCCAGGTGGGGAAGATTTTTCTGCTCCTGCCACAGGAGAAGAACCAGGGGACCTGGGCTGATCATGGGGGTTTTATTCACATGCCAGAGCTGGAGAGGCTGTCCCCAGCTTGGCTGAGTCAAATGGGCTCTGCCTGGATGATGGCAGCAGCGTGGACAGAGCCAGGCATAAGGGCTCAATCATGCCATTGTTGATTTGGGTTGTTAATATGAGCCCAGGGAGCTGCTGACTCACAGGCAAAAGCTAAGAATTGCAAAAGCAGGATCTGCCTGCCCGAGTGCAAAGCTACTGAGGGAATTGAGAGGTTTCTGGGCAGACCAGAAGATAGAAAGAAACATCCCTGTCTAGCAGAGGGATTTTCTAGGCATTTAAGGTTTTCAAGTAGCATCAAACTAACAGCACGGCAGAAAGAACAGCAGTAACAAAGAGGAGTTTATTTAAGCATCAGCAAAATACACAGTGCTGAAGCTCTGGAAATGTTTCCCTTAAGTTCCTTTTCCTGTAATCTGCAAAACATTATTGCAATTGTCACATTTATTTAAGAAGACACCAGGTTCTGTTTACACTTCAAAATATGCAGGTTTTTTTTTAAAAAAAAAGAAAAAAGTTGTATGCCCCAGGAGTCTGAGTAACACAAATGGAAATAACATGAACCTTGCCCATTAGCAAGGGGCTTTTACTGCAAACACAAGCAGCATGCTACAGAAGCTTCGAGTTATTCCTGCTCAGGGTATATTGAGGAGGAGGAAGGCAGAGATTGTTTGCAGGACTGGGCTTTAGCTCAGAGCAGAGTGAACTCAGGTGAAACTGAGCCAGGCTGATGGATAGGAGCTGATAGCAGCACAAACCCCACTCAGAGGCTGTGCTGTATGTTGCCTTGTGATGACTTGATTTAATAGGATGCTTTATGGTTTTCCTAAGAGAAGCCTGGAGCCCAGTCCAGAAGGAAAAAATAAAATGAAACAAGGGAAAACCTAGTTTTATCTATTTTTTCCTTTGTGCCAGTAAATACAATTCAAGCCAACACCATAAAAGGATCTGGCTGGAAACTGCACAGTGCTCCTCCAAGGAGCATCCCACAGATTCTGCAGTGCCTCATCTGCCATCCTGGCTGTGGGTTAGGATATTTATGACCTGTGGGGCAGTTCTGGGACCAGGCAGGATGACTGTGGCAGACCATGGGACTGAAAGAAGGGCTCCTGTATCCTATTCACCCCTGTAATTCTTAGAGCTTATATAAGACTATAAGCAGCTCAGGGCAAAGCTTAGCATTGTATTTAACAGAATTTTGGGGGTTGCATCCTGGTCTGCTCCTGCTGGTGCATTTTTCAGGGATCAGCACAGCATCTCTCTTTGGCAGGGGGCTGATCTGGAGGTTTCACAGTCCTACATCTGTCCCTGCCCTCTCACCAGGCCTGGATGCTTCCCCCAGCCCAGAGGGGTCCTGGCAGTGCAAGATCTTCCCACATTGCAGGGAATGCCTGGGCCTGGGTGGGATCTCTGGCAGGAATATTGTGGAGGACATGGGTTCTGTCTGCCCTCACCTTTCCAGATCCTGTAGCAGTGAATATTCATGTGGCTGATGCTGGGCTTCACTGAGCAGCCATGCCAGGGGAGCAGGAGTGGACTTCAAGGTACCTCCAGGCTGGATGCATCTCCTCTCCCCAGGAATTCATTTATGGAATAAGCAGAGACCTTTTTCCACTAAGTGAATATATAATGATGCAGTCCATACATTTATACATACTCCCCTGCAAACAAGGCCCTATTTAGGACAAGATCAGACTATGCATCTCCCAGCAGGGGTTGCATTAGCAATTCATTTCATAGCATAAAAGGAGTGTATGGAGACAATCATCCATAGCCTGAATAAAACACTGGAGGAGAAGCCAGGAACCAAGAGAGAAAAAGGATGATTTCTTTAAAAATAAAGTAAAAATAAAAATATAAATTTAAAAAAGTAAAGAAAATCCAAGAAAAAAAAAAAAGTGAGTAAAAATACAGCTCATGGAAAAGCAGTCCAAGAGATAGGAAATCCAATCTGTTTATTATTCTGGATTGATGAAAGGAGAAGAAAGTTTGATGGAAATAGGACTAGTGAATGCAAAGGATGTATGGAAAGACTTTGGGAGGGGAAATAAGATGTTTACAAAGACACACCCAAATGCACGTGTGTGTGTGTGTGTGTGTGTGTGTGTGTGTGTGTGTGTGTGTGTTTATATGTGTATGTGCACAACCTAGAGGTGACCAGAAAGAATCTTAGGGAAAATAAAATTACGTAGAATTCCTGCCTTTTGATACATTAAAAAAATGTATTCTGCCTCCAGGATACACAGAATGCAAAATAATAAATAGAGAAAGTAGAAATGGGAAGGTGGCATTAGGACAAGAAGGAGGGAGAGAAAAGGGAGAGGCAAAGGACAGGAAAGGTAAAGTGAACACTTGTTTACTGTCTTTAATAGCCCAGACCATTCCAAGGTGCACAGGGGATCAGGCAGCCATCAAAAGCTTCCTGAGACAGAATAAAGCACATGCCTGCTAGCATCATTTGTCTTTTCCTCTATTTAATGGCCTTGTTTACATGAGGGCCAACGATTTCAGATGAAACAACTCCTGTGTGCTTAAATTTGTGGCTGCCTGACAGAAGAGAGAACAAAGCTCCCGAGGAGTGGAGTGCTCCATAATGTCCTAACAGAAACCTCTTTGAAACCAAACAAAAACACAAAATGCCCTAAATTCCCCTCATGATGTTCCTCTGTCCTCCAAAAGAATCAGCCCTGCACACCCAAAACACCACACCAGCCCTCCTCAGAGAGATTTAAGTGCTGGTTGAGGTGTTGGAGCCACTTGATGCTGCCCCTGCTCTCTGCTTAGAGGAGCTCCAGTGCTTGGCAATGTTGACATAAACCTTCAAAGGACTGCAAAAGGATTGGAAGCAAATTGCTCACCACCCTAAGCCTCTTGTTCTTCACAATGCACCTCTTCAAAAGAGCTGGTAGAACCCCTTAGCAAACTGTGCTCACAACTTCCCTTTCCTTTATGCTGTTTGGGTTTCATGTGCTTTTGAAGCATGTTGTAGGCAGAAACTTTTCCCTCTTCTCCTCCCATCAAGCAGCAGGCACTTTAAATATGCATAATTAAACATTAAGGGACTGAAACCAAAGGTCTCAATCTTATATTGAAAGCACCTGTGTCAGTGAGATGCTGCATGCAAAGGGAAACCTCTGCCTTCACAGTCCCTCCAACAGTGCTCACAGCTCTCTTCCCCAGGACACAGCAGATGCCTGCTTCATGGCACAATTCCTCTGCAGAGCAATCTCCAGCTTAAAGGCTGTTCTTCACAGAATCACAGAATCACTGGGTTGGAAGAGACATTCAAGATCATCGAGTCCAGCCCAGCCCCAACACCTCAAGTAAACCCTGGCACCCAGGGCCACATCCAGGCTTTGTTAAACACACCCAGGGATGGTGACTCCACCACCTCCCCGGGCAGAACATTGCAGAACTTTATCACTCTTTCCATGAAAAACTTTTTCCTAATATCCAACCTATATTTCCCTTGGTGCAGCTTGAGGCTGTGTCCTCTGGTTCTGTCAGTGCTGCCTGGAGAAAGAGACCAACCCCACCTGAGCACAGCCACCTTTCAGGAGCTGTAGAGAGTGATAAGGGCACCTCTGAATCTCCTTTTCTCCAGGCTGAGCACCCCCAGCTCCCTCAGTGGTTCCTCACAGGGTTTGTGTTCCAAGCCCCTCACCAACCTTCTTGCTCCCTCCACTGCCAACCTTGGACTGTGGCCCAAGATTTGCTCCAAACACACCACACAGAGCTGCCCCTCCCTGCCCAGCTCTGCTTCTGCCTGGCCCTGGTTGTTCACACCAACAGAGTCTTCTGAGACAGCCACTAATTAAAGGCATGAGATGGTTAAACTTCTGCTAATCAAGACAAATGAACCAAGTCTCGGGTGTGTGATAGTGTAGCAGAATCACTCCTTCCTCCACACCAGCCAGCCTTCAATTGCAAAGCTCTGATATTATGGTGAAATATTTCCCCCAAAGCCCCATTCAGCAGCCCCTGGTTATGGTTCTCCTGGTCTGTGGTGTTTATTTAGCACTAGGGGAGGGCTTTGCCAGCAGAACACGGAGTGTCCAAATGTTAACGAGCCCATTAAGGATGGGCGATGTAATCGGACCAGACACTCACTGATTGGCAGCAGGACAGATCAAAAACTCCAGGAAAAATGTGTCACTTTGCCCAGCTGCAGTGACACACAGATTTAGGAGAAGAGCTCCAAGGCAAAGGACATAGTCTAGATCGGGAGCCTTTCCCAGAAAATTACTGAGAGTGAAACAAGGGAACCACTGCCTCATTTTAGAAGCCTAAAAACAGACAGAAAATACAGAGTAGGAGATTTGAATAGAAGGAGGATTGGGCCCTGTTTTCACCCTCTGCAGAAATCAAAAGACTTTGCAAAATGCAGATAGCATGAACCAAAGCAGAAACTGAGCAACTGAGTTGGAAGCAAACTGTCCTGACCTCTATTACACTTCAGAGTTGTTGATTTAACTGCTGTGTTTTCAAACATCTAATTTGCACCCTCAGGTCACCAATATAAAGCTGCCAGAGGGAGGCAACTGGAAATAAAAGAGTATTCTTGGCTAGAGCAGGGGGGAGAGAGAGAGTTAGAAAAGTAGCAAGACTTGCTGTAAACTTAAAATCTGATGGTGTGAGTGACCCGTGCCGCTGCTGAATCAATGCTTGCTTGGGGTTTTTGCTGCAGATAACCTACAGATCATATTTTTACAACTCTAGTGTTTAGGAAGAGAGCAGGGAAGTGTGTCTGTGTAGCCAAAACCCAACTCTGACCTTCTCCCAGAGCGAGGTGGCTCCTCACCTATCCAGGACCGGGACCAGCATTATCTCCTTGCAGCACCAATCCAGCCCAGCCTAACACCCCAGTGTCGGGACATGCCCTGCCTGCCAGGGCCCTGCTGGGGGTTGGATCTGTTTCTTTTGTGTTTGTGGAATTTTTTCCTGGTGGTTTTGTTAGTTAACTCATTGCTGGGTACTTATGGGTATTTGACTGAAACAAAAGGAGGCAGCAGGTTTTTCCTGGGAACAGCAGTGAGCAGGACAGTTCGGTTGGAAGGGCACACTGGAGCACCAGAGGACCCTGCGTGTTTCCCACTGGATTTCTTCCCAGAGGAAGACTGGACTCATCTCGTCACCACTGGACTTTCCTACAGGATCATCTCCACTTCACAGAACTGCATCTATTACTCCAGGAGGATTTCATCTGGACTGCTTCTAACACCCTGACACCCAGGGTGTCAGGTCACATCCCCGACTCTGTCAGGGTATTTTTCTGAGGTTTTGTTGGTTTTGTTTTGCTTGTCTCTTAGTGCTATTACATTTGTATTTTTCTTTGTTTTGTCTAATATTCCTAGTAAAGAACTGTTATTCCTATTCCCAAATCTTTGCCTGAGAGTCTCCAATTGCAAAATTACAACAATCTGAGGGAGGAGGTTTACATTCTCTATTCAAAGGGAGATTCCAGCTTGTTGCTGGCAGGTACCTGTCTTTCAAACCAAGACAGGCCCCCAGTGCCCTTGGAGGCAATGGAACCCCCAGACACCACGGGCAGAGCAATCTGCCAGGTTTTGCCACTTGGCCAAGGCTCCGTGTGGGCACCGTGTCCAGCACAACTGCTATTTCAGCTGCTTGTCACAGCTCTGAGGCTCTGCTTCACCCTGCTGGGAGTTTGCCAGAGAAAGGACCTGATCTCCCCTGCTGGTGATGCCACAAGTCTCTCTGTTGGACAAACACAGGCACAGCTCAGGCTCTGGCAGTGCTGGGCTCTGGCCTGAGCAGCCCCTTGGTTTGTTGTCAGTTCTTTGAGCTGGGAGATCAATCCAGCAGCCACGACTTCTGTCAGGCACCAGATCCTTCGCTTTGCCTGGTTTAACCTTCTGCTCTGTGAGTTCACCTGCAGATTTACCCACAAATGAGGGCACTGTCAGGACACAAACCCTTGTCCATCTGAAAGACAAACGCTAATTAGCTGATGGGGAGGGAAAGAATGATCTATCAAGTTGTTCTCTCAGTTTTGGGCAGCACACTGACAGCCTGAGTTTGCACCAGATTGAAAAAGGGCCATTGTTTTGGAGGCATTTGAATGGAACCCCTGAGAAGTTTTGAGGAAAGGAATCTTTAAGAAGGCAAACACTGGGTGAGCCATCTCTGTGCTGTGCAAGTTGGACAAGTCTTTAGCTACCCTGCCACAGAAAGGTTTTAGAGTCTTCTGAATGGCAGCATCACTTCAGGACAGGATCACACAGCTCTCCTGGACCTTCAGTCCCATCCTATGGTGGCATCACAGCGCAGCAGGATCCCAGAGACTTCCAACTGCACATCCGAGCCAGCAGCCAAAAAGAACAGTTTGTGCCACTAATAAAAACAACTCTTTGATCTCCTTGACATCGATGCAGCAAACATCCCACTCCGGTGCATTCTTGCATAAAAGAGAAGCTTCTTGCTGCTCAATCACACTGCTTTTAATAGCTTTTTGAATGCAAACATCCTCAGCTTTTATTTCAGTTTAATCTGCCAATTTTTCTAAGTCTTTATCACACTTTATCAAACAGTGTATCAGTGTGAGATATCCAACCCCCTCCCCTCAGGCACCTCTGAAATTGAAATCCCAGGAAGACAGCAGCTTCTTTCATATTTTAATTATTTTAACATTTTCCTTTAGTAGCCTCAGCATTATTATGACTTGTTTTTCTCTCTGGAACAGGGCTGTGATCCCACACTGGGTGGGAAATTTGTTTGTCTAGAGGAAAATAGCAGAATGCCTCTAATGCATTAGATATGGATTAGAGAAATTGTGTTTGGGAAATACATAATCTCTTGGTAAAAGGGGAAAAATAAAAAGCCTATTTCATTTTGGCTCTAATTTGTTTTTCCCCAATTATAATTTTTAATGAAAAAGTGTGTTTTAACCACACGGGTGCTGCCTAATGTGCCAAGTGTTAGGTATAAATTGCATCTCCACTAATGTCTCTTCATTCTTCACAATTGAGGGCTCTGATTCAGGAAAACATTTAACCACATGCTTAAATCCATCCTTCCTGCAGAAGACACTCATGCGTAGAATTAACTTGAGGTGTCCTGGGACTTGTTCATGTACTTAAAGTTTGAGACACTAAAATATTTCTCAATTTTCAGACTGTCTCATGGTTTACCACCACGTGATCTGGTACATCAGGAACTAAAATTGACACTGAAACTCTCAGCAGATTTGCCAGGTGTCAACTTGGCTCTAATATAGAACCACTGAGTGTTTTTGGCTGGAAGGGACCTTAAAGCTCATTTTGTTCCACCTCCTGCCATGGCAGGGACACCTCCCACTGTCCCAGGCTGCTCCAAGCCCTGTCCAACCTGGCCTTGGACACTGCCAGGGATCCAGGGGGAGCCACAGCTGCTCTGGGCACCCTGTGCCAGGGCCTCAGCACCCTCACAGAGAAGATTTTCCTCCTGATATCCAATCTAACCGTGTTCTGTGTCACTTTAAAGAAGTAACCCGTGAGCAGAACACTATGCAGATGGAGCAGCCACTGCTGCCCAAGCACAGCACCCCTCACTTGCCTCCCCAGCTGCTGCACTGGTTTGGAAGATCTCAATCTCAGCATTTCCCCAGGCCTGCTTTTAAACTCTATGTCTCCAGTTTTGCAGCAAATTGTTGCATCCCACAGAGCTTTTCCAGTAACCAGGCATTGCTGGCACAGAGAGGCTGTGCCCATTACTGTTGTGTTTACTCTGCACCCCAGCTCCTCCTTCTCATCCAATAAATCCATTTCAGGGCAAGAGTTTTGATAGACACTTTAATAGAGCTCTCTTGAACCTTTGGGGGGGTCTGGCTCTGTGCCCACTCCTGCAGCTCATTAGTTCCTTTTTTCCCTTTGCTATGAGCTGCATCTCCTCCTTCTTCTTTCTCTCCCCACTCTCACATGAGGAAGATCCTGGAGAGCTGAGCCCAGCTCTCAGCCCTGCCCATGCATCAAGATCTGCTCTCCAAGGACACAAAGACCCCCAATATCCTGCCAAACCCTTTCAGGCCCTGTAGATGACAGGGACAGCAGCAGTTTGCCCCTCCTGTGTGTGCTGTTCATTTTACACAGTGCTGATTGTCTTGGTGGGGTGATGGAGAGGGGGAAGGGAAAGAGATCTCTTCTTCCTTGACAGGAAACCAGTGCTGAGCTCTGCACTTCTGATATTGCTGCCTCAGCCAGAGTTTTCCAGCTGTGGTGTTTGGGGAACAAGCTGTTGGATTGTTTCCCTGCTGATGAGCCCCTCTAACAGTAGCTTTTTCTTCATCATTAAGAAAAGCAACTAAAATTTTCAGTTTAAATGATACCATATCTCTCTTTCTACTTTGTCCTACTGGGAGAGTGATGGTGAAGGAAACAAATGACCTGGGCTCAGGATGCTGTACAGGGACTTGAAGGAAATAAAATTTGATTTGGAAAGGATAAAATGTTTTAACTTCCATGATGGAACAAGCAATTGTCCATGGATTTGCTGTGCTCCAGAAATGGGACTTCATGCTAAAAAGAGATTTTATGGAGCTCAAGCTATTATCTGGTGATGGAGAGCTCCCAAGACAGCCCTCATTCTCCAGCTGGCTTCCTAGCAGATCTGCTCTGATAGTGCCATATATTCTGGTCATAAGTATTGAGATCCAGCCATCACCAGCCAGTATAACTTCACATATAACCAAGCAGCATCTTCCAAAGGTTTCTGTCTCACTGTAATGACCAATGCACAGACTCAGACCAGCAGGATACTGAGACACTTATTGAGAGAAACGAGCTGCTTTTATACACTTCTGCAAGACACAGTATTTCCTTCTGTGGTATTTTTCAATAAGAACCTCTTCCAAGGAGGGACTTCAAGTTGCTCCTTCTGTCCTTGGTGCAGGTTTCAGGTGCTGTTGTGGTTTCCAGGTGAGGCTGGGATGGCAGGAGAGTGAGGACATTCCTGTTCTGCAGGTGCACAAGTCCCACCTGAGTGGTTACTGTGAGGCAGAAGGATGTGAAAAGGTTCTATGACCAACTGGGATCTGCTTTTTGCTTGTTTGGGCTGAAAACACACCACTGTGAAAACTGCTTCCACTGGCCTCTTTTACATGTAGGTGTGATCCTGAAGCTGTAGTCTACTTTCCTGACCACAAGGAGTTTAAATTTTGTTAAATATTTTAATTTTGTTCCCTTTCTAGACACAAGGCTATGCTGGCACTACATATAAGCACTCCAGAGACTAAGGAAATCCTAGGCAGCACCAGCACAAGCCTTCAGTGAGGTTTCCTACCAAAGCATCCTGTGAAATTTAGGAAGCAATCCATCACTGCATTACATACACAGCATTTTTGTTTTCATTTCCACAGTGCCTCTATAGAGCTGTCACCAGGGTGAAGCATGTTGGATCCAGAGTGTTCAGCAGTGCCACAGTGATCCCTGCTGCAGGACTTACAGGGTAGTGCCTCTAATTGGAAGCAGCAAAACCTCTGTTCCTGTACTGGAGTTTATTTCACCACCGAGTTCCACTTACAGTTGCAGGCTGTGCTGGGAAAACAAAAGCCTGGATGTCAAAATACAGTGAGAAAGGAAATGCAGATTTTCCAGGCAGAAGCCTGGCAGCCCAAGCACCACCTGAGATGATCAAGGATGGATTTGTGAGTCTTGTTTTACATCTGTGCCATTTTCAGGTGTGCAGTAAGTTTCCTCCCAGCAGATGAGCCACTTCAGGGTGCATGTCTCCCTCCATTCATCATCCCAGGGTTCCCCTCTTCCTTATTTCATAGGTAATTTCCCCATGTGCACCTTCTGCCATTTTCCTTGCCAAATTGCATTTCTTGTTCTAATTAAAGGAGTGTTTATTGTTAGTGATGGCCTTGTACATGCAGATCTTTTCACTGAGAGCTGTCCTTCCCAAGAGGTTTCCTGAAAAGGATGAGCATTTCAGGTGAGGAATCAC
Organism: Peucedramus taeniatus; assembly: GCA_013400575.1. NCBI lineage: Eukaryota > Metazoa > Chordata > Aves > Passeriformes > Fringillidae > Peucedramus > Peucedramus taeniatus. The sequence continues at coordinate 741,229 of WBNO01027761.1, read as the reverse complement.
CCAGTTCCTTGCACACGGAATCACCTTGTTCCTTGTGGTGAAAACAGACCATGAGATTCACTGAGCCCTCACAGACCTGCAGCTCCACTGGGGGAGAGCTGGAGCAGTGACTGCAACATCTGAACCCAGACCTGGTGCAAACAAATAGAAGCTCTGACAACCCCAAACGATATCAAAGCCTTCACCTCTTCCAGCAGAAGAAATTTATAAACCCACAATCGAACACTTCTGCTTCATGTATTTACAGCAGAAGCTTCTCAAGCAATGTCATTCTTTTGCCCTCTAGGAAAAATCCACTCTCAGACATATTCTAATAGAGGGAATTTAATTCAGGACCTATACTGGACTTCCATTTTCACATTACACTTGATCTGGTTTTGTGTTACAGTGCAAACTCTGAGTGTGCTGTATCCACAGGGGCAGGAGCTCTCTGTTTACACAGTCAGCTTTCCAGAGGAATTCTCAGTGCTAAATCAATCCTAAAGGCAGTTTTAAACATTCAGGGCTGTCACCTGCAATGGCATCTTGGGGCTGCAGCGACGAGCTCCAGGCTGGGTCAGATTCTGCCAGATTTCCCACAGATCTGGAGGAATTCTGCTGATTCTATTGGGTCTGAAATCTACACCGAGGTTTACAGCAGAACTTGGTCCATTCTAACATCTGTGGGCTAAGTCCATATTTTCTTTTCTTCAGAGTCACATCATTCTTTTGGGGATGAGCCATGAGGGCTGAATTTGCTCCAAAGCACCTGTGATATTTTGATATCTTTAAATATTGCGATCTCCTCATATTTAAATATACAACTTATGGACAGGGGCAAAGTTTAACTCGCTCTAATCAACGATGAAATGAACACCAAGCTCACCATTACACTTTGAAAGAGGGTCTTTTTTATGCTGATCATTAACTGCAGCAGGATATTCCTTCCCAGAGATCTGTTATTAATGACTGCTGAACTTACTGATTTCAATTAACTGCATTACGTTTATATTGAAATACAGTTGGTGCTGCTCCAGGGAAATATAAATACTGAAATGAGAGCTGGTGCCTTCTCAGTTAGAGAACTGCAAGAACAAACAGTTTGGGCAGCACCACTGTAGTTCTCTACAGAATGGATGCTGTACCCTCTTTCCCTCTCTCTCTTTTTTTTTTTTTTTTCTCATTTTTCCCTCTTTCTTGCTGGTAAGAGAATCACCCCTCCCTGATTCTGCTCCCTGGAATGATGATGCCCCCAGGGACTCGTCACCCTCACAGCCTCTTGGCTCCAGGCCCTTTGGCTCCTGAGATATTGGTGTCATCGTTTTCTGCCTCTGTGGCCTTTTTCTCATTCCAGCCACGTCGCTGCTGAGGGACATCCAGGGCTAAGCCACCAAAATGGGATTGCACAAACCCTGCACGTTAATTAGTTCAGTGCATCTCTGTGCTTGGGAAGGAAGGAGGGAACTGTTGCTAATAGCACACATTTTGAAGGAGGTTATGCAGAGCTGTGGGGTTCAAAGGAAAGGAAATGAGGGGGAATGGCCCAGCTCCAGCCTTTTAAAAACTAATTCCAGGCTTCAGAGCCCAGAGAGTTTATTATTGAGGGATTTCCCACCCTCTGTCTCTTCCCTTTTCCTGCTCAGTACCTTGAACTGCCCTTTGAGATCCATGCCCACACTTCTCCCTTTCCTCTCATCCCTCAGTCTCTAGTGCTCAGCAAAACACAAGTTTGCTTCCTGCAGAAAGCCAGCGCTGGCACACTGTGGACTGGCCCTGCAACAGCCTCCCAGCAGTGCATAAGGACAGAACTGTGCAGATCTCCTGCCACCCCAGAACTGATCTTCATTCCTGACAGCTGCCCTGGCACCACATCCTGAGCTGTGGCTCACAGGTATCACCTGAGGTGCTGGGCAAGGGTTTGGAGCCATCCAGGTGTGGGGCTGCTGTCACCGTTGAGTCAGGAACAGCTAATAAATGACACAGACTCTAGGTCAGAAAGATAAGAGGCTAGAAGCCCCAAGTTTATTGGGGCCCCTTCTTTTATACCCTGTTCCAATACAGGTAGACCTGGTTGGTCATTAATCAACACATTTCACACGATTGGCTAATTAAGAACAACACCCTTTGATAAACGCCTTATGGGAAAAACAACTTGTTGAAAACACCACCTGCAGATAGGTTACCATTTGTTAACTATTCTTTCTCTCTGCCTCCCTAAAACTTCCCAGACCAATTCATGGGAAAGCTTATCTGGCTTTCTCTCTCTCTGACCAGACTGTGGAATCCACCACAGTGCTGCTCCTGTGCCACCCAGCAGGAGCCCTGAGCAGCACACTAGGGTGACCCAGGACACACGTGTGCACCTGCATCAGGCCCCAGTGGCATCAAAGGACTCTGTAATTACTCTCAAAGGTTTTTATTGTGAGCAAAAGTGTCATTAACTCCCAACAGTGTGATTGTCCTTTATTGATAAAACAGAGCTCAGCGATCCCCAGCCGTGGCTGAATGTGCTTGTCCAGGCTGGAAGGAAATGGAGCTGCCATCCTTCCTCCCCCAGCTGGATATTAAGGTGTGACACACACTGAAGGCTATACCCACCTTGTGCCCACAAGGGAGAAATCACTCACATCTGCCTCAAGTGACCCCCACCATCTCCACTCAACTGCTTGGGCACCTCTGAGCTGCTGTAGAACCCGAGGCCACAAATCAAAACACTGCAACTCTTCCTTAAAATGCCTGTGTGAAAGGGGCTGTGGGTCTCAGAGAGGTGACCTTCTGTGAATCATGGAGTCATCTAGGTGAGAAAAAACCTCTAAGAATATTGATTCCAACCATTAAAGTGTGAGATTCAACAATGACACTGGGCAGATTTGCACAGGCTGAAATTCAAACTTCTGTGGTCATTGCAGGCTGGCATCCTTAAAATAACAGCATTAAAGTGATCCCTCCATAAATACTTCCCATTACCTTTAGATGATGAAGAGGAGCAGCTCTGGGTGGATTTTTCACCTTTAGCCCTGGCCAGGTGTTGTGTCTGTGGAAGATCAGCTGGGAAAAGCCAGAGGAGAGACTGCTGAGACTCCAGCCCTTGCTGGAACCATGTCCATCAATCACAGGGTACATTAAAACCTGATTTGATCCCAGCTTGTGGCACACTCTCTAACACAGGGACTACAAAGCATAAAATAGAAATCAGGAGCAGAGGCCTCTGGGTTTTGTTGGAACATTATTGCTTGGTCTTGTTTCCAGTGACTGCATCTGTGTAACAACATCACTTCCATACCATGTAATTAGAGCCTTAATTTATTAAACAGCGACTGTAGTAAGCAGCAAGTGAGAGATACACTTATCTTCTGACAGGGGAAATATGTTATGGGCGAGCCTGTACTTTTCTGACTCAGCTGAGCTGCCTCCTAACAGGCAGAGCTCTTGAGAGGAAACTCTTTTCTTGGTGCAGGCTTTGGACCAGCCCCCAGGAGATCTGGAGTCATCTTGTGCTGCCCTGGCACAGGTTTGCTGCATGGCTTTGATCAAGTTTCTCTGTCTTCCTGCCCCTCACTCCATGTGTGAGATGAAAACAATAATCTGGCCTTTCTCCCACATGTTACTTGGCTTGTTCAACTTTTCTTGTCAACTTCTCCAGGAAGAAGCTGTGCATCTTGTTCTGCTCCTGCCAGGCTCCGAGCACACTGTGCCCCCACATTCTCTCTCTGCTCCCCAATGATAAATGTTTTGCTTTCCAGCAAGGTCAGAGCAGCCAGTTTCAAAGACTGCCAGGAAAAGGCAGCGTATTCCAAAGGTTTGCATCTTCCAAGGTGATAGTCAGGGAAACAAAGCAAATGCCATCATTCCAGATCCTCAGGAAGAAATTGCCTCAGCGTGAAATTCAGCCAAAAACAAAAACGCCTCTGTGACAAAGCTGAAAATGATGACAGCCTTCTTGCTTGCCCATGGGAAAACACACAAGACATGGGTCTTCCAGGTTTCTAAGCCTGAGGCTAAAGAAAATTTTATCTCCATGTTGAAGTCCTGACAGCACTGCAGGGTGTGGAACAGAGTGTCCTGCAGCAAGTCCCAGGAAGCCCTACAGAGCAGCTTGGGGCTTTGGCCATTTAATGTGTGGGTTTGCACTGGGCTGAGCAGACCCCAGGAGGATGCTCAGCACCAGGGCAGCCAATGTGGCCAGAGGGAAAGGTTTGTCCTGCATGCACAAGAAACCAAAGCTCCCTTTGATCCCAGGTGCTGGAGGTAATTCAGAGCATAAATCATTCTCATCCATTCTTCCTATATCATGTTAGCTGACCTACATGGTCACAGCTGACCATGCTGGGTAAATAATCTAATGTAATTACAGGGTAAAGAAATGGCAAATTCTCTTCTAAAGCCGAGTAGAGCTTGCATCTATTATTTATTAGAGGCAACCAGCAGAAGAGAGCAGGTTATGTGGTAATTACTTTTTGACCTCCTGGAGGTAATTGCATAATCATTTGCAGAGAGTTGCTATTACAGTTGGGTGAATCCTGCAAGCGGTTTTATGTGAACAGTCATTTGAATTTTTAAACCAATTTCCACCTAACTACGGAATTCTTATAAGGTCATCCACCACTCCAGTGCCTGAATGCCTTTTCCCTTGCCTTTTTTGGGGGGCTTTGTGTTCTTCAGGAATTAAAGTAATGAGCTAAGGGGCAGCAATGCTCACACCTGTCTGACCAGTCACCCAGAGAAGCTTAGCCTGGTCTTTCAGTGGTTAAATGGGTCCAGCAGCTCAGAAGTTGGACAGCCCAAATCTGAAAACAGGCACTAAGAAGACATTTCGTAGAAGCTTTCCTAGGTTAGCAACAGGTTTAGTTTAATCCTGAAACAGGGAATTGTCCCATGTGATTCGTAGGCTCCTGGACCTTCCTCTCTGTCTCTCTCCATCAGGCAGAAGAAGACAAAAAGACTAACTCAGAGCAGGCAGCCAGGGTCAGAAAGAATGAATCTCACTTTGATTTCTCATTTAGTCTTCTTCACCTCTCCCCCAGTTTTATGTGAATTCTGGAGCCAAGCCCTAGAAACTCCAATATTGGCCGTTCTCTTCAATTCTTGACACTTTGAAGTAAATTTGCTTATGATTGAGCTGTTGCAGTTGGGGTCCCATCTGGAGGTGCAGTATTCCAAGGATCAAGGAGAGCATTGCACAGTCTCTGTGGCACACAGAGTGTGTTTTCCTAACACCCCTCTCAGTCTGTGACTCCCTTCATCTTTCCCTTAGAAGCTATGGGGCTCCTGAGGGGAGATCAGAAACCCTCCAGAGAAGTTTTAGCCCACACAAACTTTCTCTGTATTGCTCACCCTGCAATAGTTGAGACCATGCTGTTTTAAAATTTATAGTGTAATTGATTTATTTATATATCATTCAGCCCTTATTATTTATTAATTCTTCTGTCAAGGTTAATTTGAAATACTTCTAAATAAGGCTCCCTGACAACACCTTTGTTTATGAGATTGACAGCATGCCAGAGCACGCTTCTCCATCACTTGCAGAGGCAATCTGCACAGGTTCAGGTCCCAAGAAAGGTGATCCCACTTCCTTCCTGAAAAAAAGATGCAATGCAAATCACCCAGAGTCCTGCAGTTGTTTGTCATTAATATTTCAGAATCCAACTTTTGTTATCTGGACAGGATTCAGATTAAAATGTCATATGTGAGGAGGGGTGCAGTGCACAACTTGCTGCCATAACTTTGAAGCCAGCCAAGCAAAGTGCCAGGCAGGAATTCATCTCCTACGTGTCTGAAATTGGGAAGGAACAGTGAACCAGGAGTTCTCAGATCATCTGAAGTGCAGCAATTACACTTTATTCCATTGGGTTTGAATATAGACAGAGAGACAAATATTCCTCATTGAGAGGAGTCATCAAGAAACAAGAAGTTATCTAGAAATAAAGGTAAAAACCATGGGTCAGAACCATTAGGAACAAAAAGAGCACAAATTCTCCCAGTGTATTCTCCAGGTCTGGAAGATTGGTAGGGAATATGTCTTACTCCCTGTCCTTAATTTTACCTTTGTTCTTTGCCTGGTTAACCTATGAGCTCCAGAAAGCAAAGCTCAGGTGTCTTTTAATATCTGGAGGCAGCTGCTGGTGCCACAAGGTGAGTGAGAACAGGGGCTGGGCACACACACAGGGATGAACAGAGCACCTTGACTGCATTTAAACCACATCCTCTGTGTGTGTGTTTCCCTCTGAACTAGTAATATTTCAGGTTTCTCTTCCATGACAACAGTTCTGCAGCTGGAGGGCTGCACTGGGCTCCACAAATCCCCGCCGGAGCAGCACAGCCTGGAACGCGCCTCTCGTTTCCCTGGCTCTCACAGGAGAGACACATTTGTCTGCTGCCTTCTCCTGTGCAGCTTGGATGCTCCCTTTAATGTGGTTTTTTTTTGTTTGTTTTTCCCCTTACTGAAGGGTGAATTAGCACAAACCTTTCTAGGAGTTTTGACTGGGTTTAATGAACAATTAATGAGCAGGAGTAGAAGCAGCACAAACCAGACTGTGCTGTGCACAGGGGTGAAGGGGGGCTTGCAGGATATCCTAGTGTACCCAGCCTCTGGTTACTGATTTCTTCTTCTCTGTGCAGCAAAAGTGCCCAGAAAAGTAATTATTTTGACTTCTAATTCAATCTTCCTCTATTTAAATTCTGTTCATTAGAATGGGATTGTGTGAAAGGTACCGCGGCGCTCCCTGGCATTAGCTGTCGAAATGGATTCAGAGAGGACATAAATGCAGGATTACACCAAGTAGCTGTAAATTTAAATAATTTAGGATGAGCCCATGTGATCAGTGGGAGCTGGGTGAGATGAGGACAGCCAAGGAAGGGGGACAGAACCAGACAGCAATGTGGGAGCTGTGAGGGGAGAAAGGTGCTGTCACAGACTCAGTTTAGGAACAAAACTGCCCTAGAAAGGGAGAGACTCCCATCCAAAACAGAACAGTGAATACCCCCCCACCGTGAGGCTGTGGTACCCAGAGGGTTTATCCTGATCCAAAACACATCCCTTACTTTCTCAGTATTTTTCTTTAGCCTGCCATGTTGATTCTTCTCTGCTCCTGGTTTTCAAAGTGTGGTGAGGGGATTTGGAACTGAACTCTGTGGGCTGTCTGGTCCTTTGAAATTTTAGGCCTAAAACTTCAAGGTCTTCAAAGCGGGAAAAAAAATTCCTCACTTTATGTTTGGGGAGCATCAGGCATCACCAGACCCTGGTATCAGAGGTTGGAGGGTTTGGATAACACAAATTTAAAAAAAAAAAGGCAGAAAATATAGCACAAGTGCGTTTTACATCAAATTTTATTAATGCCTAAAATTATGTCCTTTCCCCGTAAATATTATATTGGGAAATTTCACAAAGCATGAAAGTGGCTAGTGACAAGAAGTGTTTTGCAAGTTACTCACCGTGTACAAATAAGGGCTGAAATATCAGAGCATGCCATTCATAAGTGATGTGCATGAGCATTATCCTGCTACCCCCATGCACACCTCTGCAGAACAGGAGCTCTGATAACCTTGTGTTTCCTGTACTGCTGTCCCTCGCCCCTCACTGGCCCCCATTCTTCCATATAAAGCCCTGTTAGATAAGAAGAAGAGATGATTATTAAGATGGGAACAGAAGAGCATCCACCCAAGGAATACCAATGAAGCCATATCTTGGTGTGTGCATAAACTGAGCCCTTTCCCAATAAACCATCAGATACAGGCAAAAGAGTGACATACAGTAAGTGATTCCTGTCATCAGCAGAACTCACGTGGGAGCCTCTGGTAATTGGCATTTTCTCCCTGCAAAAGAAGAGATTTAAAGATTTGGTGAGTGTCAAGCAGTGCATTGGGGACAGCAGTGACCTGGGCTGGCAGCACAGGGACACAGGAGAGCAGAAATGGTCACTCAGGGAGTGGAGACCTTGCCCAGGGAGTGTGAGATGAGCTCAGACAGGAATTTATGGTGGGTAAAGAGGGGCAGCTCTGCAGACTGGATTTGATCCAGAGCTGTGGGTAAGTGCCCACGGTGCCATGAGCATCAGTTGTGTTTAATTTAACACCAGCTCTGGATTCAGCTGCCCTTCACATGACAAAAGGGGAAATGTTGTGCCAGGGGAGCTCCAGTGTCACCTGAGTCAGGTTTAATAAAGCCTTACTGACCAACACCCACAAAGCCCATCTCATTTATCCCAGAACAGTCCAGGGGTCTGAGGAGACAGTGGAAAGCAGCCCTTCTCCCACAATCAGTCCGAGAACTCCCAGTTTTCCTTAGGCAGCAGGCACACAGCTTCTCTGGGGGAAAGGGAGAGGAGCAGAGACATCAAGAGGTCCCTCAAATCTGACCATAACCTCTCCAGCCCCACAGTGAGCTCAGCTCTCTGGGCACAGCCCTAGGAGCGAGACACTGGGAGCAGTAAGTCAGTAAAATGATAGGTCCTTAGGGTACCACATCTCCAAGATAGAATTCCAATTTTAGAATTCTTATTTTGTTCATTTTCATTAGCTGTTATTTCCAGTATTTTCATTTTAAAGCATTTTTTTTCCACTGTTATCATCAGTCTCCACATCCCGTATTTATTCTGGCCCTGTTTATTTCCCTAATCATTTTTCCCCCTTCTTCCCCCTGACTTTATTAAGTAATATCCCAGTGGGGTAGAGACAAGCTGACCATATAAAACCTGACCTTTTTCAACCCAATTATATTTCTTCATTTTAAAATTAAAACCAAAAAGTTGGGAAATGGGATGAGTAAATTTATTTCTCTTTCCTGTCACTTCCAGGCTGGGTTACCTGGCCAGAACTCCATATCCATCTCCAGTGAATCTGTGATTCTGAACAACCACTGTCTCAATACCCCTGTAAGAGGAAAAAATTCAATAAACAGGACCAAAATGTGCATGTGCCCACCCAGATTGGGGGCCAATCTTCACACCCCCTCTAAGGTAGTTCAGTACTTTGGTTCCAACCTTGAACCTTGGCCATGGCTCCCAAGCATGCCCACTTTGCAGTTCTCTGTGCTCCTGAAATGACACTAAATCACACATCGTGAGGTGAAAAAGATCATAAAGGAACAACAAAGGATCAGCAAACATAAAATAGAAGAATGGCAACCTCCCCACCTTACACTGCAAAAATCAAAGGGAGTTTTCAAACAGACCCATTTCCAGTCAGCTGGAGATTTAATTCACACAGTAATTTACTGTGTCTGCACTTTTTCTGCCCCCCCACTTCCTCCTGCTCTTCTTTTGCTCAATAGTTACTTTTTTCTCAGCCTGTAATAAGAAGAACCTAATGCCCAAGCCTTACATGCAAATAAGCTTTTCCCTCCCGTGTGTGCTGGGAAGACAGAGAATGATATGGGAGATTCATGGGGGGCAAAAAAAGTCATTTATTGCAAAGAGCTTTTGTATTATAAAGTAATTCTAGTATTTCAAGGGAAGGGGACAAGTTCACAGAGAAAATTACACCAACTGAGACTGTTTGAGTCTGCAATTTTCTTTGCATGCTGTTGGGGCCAGTGATGGCTCTGGATTTGTGGGTGTCTGTGTCCAGCCCAGCATTTCTGTTCTCAGGGCACCTCAGCAGCATCTCTGCCTTGTTAACTGTTTCCTCTTCTGGTGAGGGAGTTGTTTTCCTGGGGGTTTTTATTACATAATGGCTCAGTGGGAAACTGAGCAGAAGAAACATTTTCATAATTGATGGCTCAATTTCAGTCCTGAAAACACTCAATGGCTCTTTCAGCCTCACTAACACTGGAAATTATTAGAAATTATAAACTGAGATGTGGCTGGAGCACATAAAAATGGACAAGTACCAAAAACCACAGGCTTGGTGGGTTTCCATGTGGAGGGGAGGGGAAGATGTGTCCAGGTTTCTGCAGAATTTCAAAGCATTAAGCATGAGAATAACTTTTTTTGAGGTGGGGGGGAAAAAGAGTGCTGGAGTGCAAAGGTGCTGGGCTGCATCAGCAGCAGTTGTGAAGTTGATCTGTGAAGAGTAATGAAGTATAGAACAGAGATTTTCATCAGAATTCTCCAGAGAGGTCTTCTAAAGGACCTTGCTACCTTGAGACAGACCAGGATCATCTTCTTCTCTTCCCCTCTCTGTGAGAGCTCCTGGATTTTGGGCTCAGCTCTCAGAGGGATGTTCTCTGTGTGTGTTCATTCAAAAGCACAGGGAAGGATCATCAGAGAGGGGACCTGCAATTCTGAGCCAAGGAGCCAAGCAGCAAACATGCTGGTCAGAGAAAGACCTGCATTAAACCCTGATGTGGCCAGCCCAGAGTTAATTCAGAGTTTTTATGATTAGATGCATAACTTTTCAGTTCAGTATTTCTACATAGGCATAAACCTGAGGGGTCATTGATTAATTTAAAAGCATGAATTGTTTTGCCTTATTTTTTTAAAGTAGATAGCTGCAAGCTTGGCTTTCTTTTAATGCAAATGACCTTATTTGGATCTGCTGACATTAGAAAGCATTGCAGGCATTCTGAATCTAACATGGAGGCAGAGAGCAGAATATTCCATCAGCTCATTTTATGAGTTCTATTTAAATTGGGAAGAAAAGGAAAAAAAAATAGAAATAAATAAAGGGAAAGGAAAACAACTACAGTCATAAGAAAGAATTTGCTGGTTCTCTATCCCCTGGCATTCTCTCTCCTCCCTCTTCCCTCCTCCCATTTCAATCGCTTCAGGGACTTGCTGCAGCCATGGGATTAATGGACACCTAATGCCATCTCTGCTTTACAGCCTGGAAAGGCTCCTGTTTAGTTTACATTGATTTTTCTTTCTGATGCATTTGCAGAATGTGAGATACCAATGGCGGGAAACATAGATAGAGGGGGGAGACAAGAGAGAGAGAGATACATCCTGTGCCTCCTGCTCCTGGAAATGCTCCTGGGCTTTGGAGCTGATACTTTTGCAGATACTTCCAGCAGCAAACACCCTCTCACTCTTTGCTGCCATGCTAGAGGACACAGGAAGGGCAGCAGTGATGATCTCGCTCTGTGCTGGGCTGGTGTTATCCACCACTCAGGAGCAGACAGGGAATGCACTGATTCACAACCCTTCCCTCTCTTCAGTGGGACTTCTTATTGCAGTTTCATTTTATTATCATTGCTGTTAGCAGGACTGAGGTGGTTGCCAGGGTCTTGAGTGGTCATGATGACCATGCTCAGGAGGAAGTGAATCCCTGCCTTCCTGGCAGTGCAGAAACCACCCTGGTAAATGCAGGCAAATCTCATGGGTCTGAATGAGATCACAAGGGGAGGGCTGGGATGAGGGGGGCTTGTGAAATTAGGGTTTGTCTGGGACATCAACTCCTTGTGCACTACTCAGCATCACACCCCAGTGCTTCTGCTGCAGCTGGGGCAGGGAGCTGCTCTCTGCCAGACCTCTCTGCAGAGAGGAGGAGTGGGAGCACAGCCCATGTGTCCTTTCAGTGGGATCACTTCCTCCTAAGGAAGCACTGAGAGAAAGGAATGCTGCTGTTCCCTGCACCTTTGGGGTGAAATGACCACATCAGCAGAGCAGATCAGAGCAGCTTTGACAAGATCAGGGGGTAGAAAGGCCTCCAGGAGCTACTCACATTCCCCAAATCATCACAGGAGCTTTGCAAAACTTGGCAGCTCTTCACTCTTTTGTTTATTAGAGCCATACACAGGTGCCAGCCATCAGCAATACAGCAAAGATGGATGCTCTTTTAGTTAAGATGCTAAATGCAGCCTAAACCAGGCTGGCGTTTAGCAACAGTGACAAAAACACAGCGTGAGAGTGAAGAGAGGAAAATTACATCCTGTGACCATGTCTCTCTCTTATCTTCAGCATCTTTGGTGTCAGCTTGATGCCTTTTTGGGACTACCTATAAACACAAGCCAGGCAAAATTAAGGGAATAAAAAGCAGGTATATTTATTAAAGGCCCTTTAGGTACATTCAGGGCAGACAAAGCCCCCCAGGGGCTGCACCAAAAAATGGATGATGGGTCACAAGTTTTCACACTTTAATAAAGTTGGTCCATTTGTATATTGGGGATTAATTAATTACAGCTTCAGATAATGAAGTAATTTACCCCAAATTTGCTCCCCCCAACTCACTTTTGTTTCCATCTCTCAGGCCCTGAGGCAGTGAGGTGTCCTTGATTGCCAGGCCTGGAGAGGAATTGTTGTGTCTGCCCAAAATGGGAAAGCAGCAGCTCACACTGTGTGTGGAGTTTAGAGTTACACACTAAAGAACTGCAGGATTACAAATACATGAAAAATATAAAAGCTAAAATCCTAAGGCATCAAGCTCAGTAAAGCTATTGGAACAGAAGATGGGGGGTAGGCTGGCAATGATGCTTAAAGCAGCCCAACACCACCTGGGCTCCATCTTCTGCCAGCTCAGTGAGGGGTGAGCCCTCTGAAGAGAGAGCTCTCTCTCAGCCTGCATTAGATGTGGGATCTTTAAGGGTATTAAAGGTGCCTCAGCAGACAGTTTGGACTCCCTGTGAGGCGCCAGTTGAAGGGTGCAGAAGATGGAGAGCAAGGAAGGCTGGTGCCAGCCTGTGTCATTGTCCCCCTGCTGTGTCATCCTTGCCAGTGAGAGACAAGCTGTGTCCCAGGGGCTGCAGGAGCACTGGGCTGTGAGTGATGCTGCTGCTCAGGTGGCTCCAGAGGCATCTCCTCTCCTCTCAGCCACCCCACGGCTCAGTGTCATCACCACAATCCCATCACATCACACCAGCAGCTCCTGGCAAGTGGGTCACCAGGCTTTTCTTCCCACTCTGAGCTCCCAGCTCCAAGTAGTTCTTCTCACTCTGCCATGAAAAGGAGTAAATTGTAGTTCAAACGAGCGTGACCCTGTGCTTGGCTGTCATCAGGACAGCTTTTTAGACGACATTTAATGCTTAATATGGAGCTCTTGACAGAAATGAGCTGTTCCTTGCAAGGCTCCTGACAGACTGCTGGAGAAGTCTCAGGAGGAACAAAAGAGATTTATAGGAAAGAAAGTTTTGTATTACAGGCAAGGGGAAAAATAGGAACGTGGTTGTTAAAAGAGAAAAAAACCCAGGAAAATGAAAGGAACCCTGGTGATAGGTCCTGTTTCCCATCTAGCTGAATAAAGAGACTTGCAAACATTGAGATTAATCTTGGGAAATAACTAGTACCATAAGTTTTCATTGCAAGAAATTACATGTTGTCATCATGATTATTTATTTATTTTTACTCCAGTTAATAACTACATTCAGGAAATTAAAAGGAAAAATAGCATGCAGTTCTGTCGGGAAGCCTGAAGGAACAGACCAGCAATTGAGGAGAAATGGGATGCATATCTCAGCAGCATTGCTCCTTTTCCCAGGCATATTTTCCCATTTAAGGGAATCTGGCTTTGTTTGCTGTTTTGCAAGACTGGCTTTCATCTTTTCTTCAGGTCCCTATACAAGCTTCAGCTGTTTGAGGAAGATCCTGAAAAATTGTAGTTTCTTTTCTTCAACTTCTAAAATCCTGAAAATTTATGTTTTTATTTATTATTCACCTCTTCCATTGTTTAACTCTGAGCAAGAAGAATTAGGAAGTTCTTTAGCTGACTGACTGCACAGTAGAACAGTGAAGAGAGAGTTTTCCAGCAGTCCAAAGTCTAAAATCTTTATCATCCTGCGGAGTGAATCCTGAAGGATAAACCAGTAGGAAGAAATCTTTTGAAGGACTTGGTTGCCTTAATACTCTTCACTTCAATGGAAGTCTGACCTCTAAACTCTCCAGGTGTACTTTGCACCCTGCATCCATGCAGTGCTGGGTTCAGAAACACTAAAAGAGGGGACTTTTTTAATGAAGATGATTTAGTGCCATGTGTTCAGCAGTGACTTGCAAATCCAAGTGACTGAGCTGATCCAAGGTCCCTGCACCCTGGGGCGTGGCCACAAGGAAGGCTGAATTAAAAATAAAAATATTACAGAGACTCTGAGATGGATGCTGCAAACTGCTACCCTTTTCCTGAATCAAGGGAACCATGCTGAATTTCCTCTCTTAGGAATCTGTCCTGGAATCATCTCAACTTTATGGAAAGCTCTTAAAAACCTGCTGAAGACTTTCTTCACCAGAGAGTGAAGACGTTTAGAAAATGAAATGCCTGGCAAGAGTGGGATGTTCCCAACCCCAAGAAGGGAGAGAAGAGGAGTCTCAGAGGGATTCACAAAGCTGGATGTAATCTAGGGAAGGGTGGGATGATCCCTGGCAAGTAGCAAGGGAGAAGAGAGAAGGGGAATGTCCTGGCAGTAATTGACTGCACACAGGGCTGATCTCCTGCTCTGAACTGCCCACTGCAGATCCAGAGCAGAGGGACAGACCTCAAAAACCTCCATGAAAACCAGAGGAGCCTCCAGCCCAAGCAGTGGATGCTTTTTCTGGTGAGCAGAGGTTTGTCCTTCCACTGTCTGAGCTGTCCAGCCCAGCCCAGGCTGCAAGAGCCCTCAGCACAGCCCAGGCCAGCTGTAACGCTCTTTATTGTTTTATTTTTACCACAAGAGCACCTCAGAGAAATAACTGAGGATCAACACTCTGTCACATTAAAGAACTTAAAGGAAAGTGAGTAGAAAGGCTCGACTGTGCCCTAGAGATCCTGCAATTTAATTGAAATTCCAGGAACACACCCAGATTTGAGGGAGGGCTCAGTTGATTGGATTGTTCTACAAACCAGTTTTCTCGTGTTCATCAGGAGAGAAAGTTCCTCTGCATCTCTAATTTCTAAGTAAAATCCTGCTTTCCTCCTTCCTTTTTTTTTCCCTTCTCCAAACACAAGAGGAGAAGAGAATGAAAGGTGAGAGCTGATTGAGTGAGCAACAGCAGGGGTAACAAATGAGTATTTATCAACGTTCCTCTCCTTTTACAGCACATCAATCCTGAAGCTGCTGGCAGAGGCCTTGCTGTAACTGCTGGAAGAACCTCCAGGAGCTAAAAATTTTATGTTCAGGCTTATGTAAAACCAATTTCTGATTAATCACTGATGCAAAGCTAGGAATATGAACTTTCATTCTGCCTTGGCACAGCCCTGTCCAACAGAGCTGCTCCCATTCCACCCCCAGTCCTGACAGGAGATCTTCCATAGGAGGGACAGGCTGGGCTCCTCGTGGGGAGTAGCAATGCCCTTTGGAGAGCCTCTTTCCAGGTTTCTCCTGAAATCTAGGATTTCTCTGAAATCAGTGTTCCTTATTGTCCTAGATTGCAAGGCAATGTGTGTTCTATCACCATCTGTCAGAGGTGGGGCAGTTCTCCTCTGTTCATTGGGCAGTTTTCTTTATCTCTCCCACAACCAATCCTCCCTCCAGGAGATCTCTTCTGTCCATGGCCAGTGAGTGTCCCTGCATGGCTGAGAAAATTCCATCATCCCATGGGGAGATGCTCTGCCCAGGGGAGGAGCCAAGCATTCCTACCTGGATCCAATCTGGGCCTGGGAACACCACAGCAGCCTTTGCCCACTGCATTCCCAGAGGAGCAGCTTTCTTCTGCACTGCATTCCCAGAGGAGACCAGGCCCAGCTACAGCACCCCTGGAGCTTCAGAGGAAAACTCCCCCCTTCTCCAGGATCCCTGCTCCACCAGAGCCACCCCTGGCACTGCAGGAGGAGCAGCCACCATGGAATGGGACTGTGCCACACCCTGACCCACAGGGGCTCAGCTCCTATTCTCACTCTGGCAGTTTGTTGTTTTGTATTACTGCATTGTTTATTTTATATTTTCTTCCCTAATAAAGAACTGTTATTCCTGCTCTCATATCTTTGCCTAAGAGCCCCTTAATTTCAAAATTATAACAATTCAGAGGGAGGGGGTTTGCATTTTCCATTTCAGGGGAGGCTCCTGCCTTCCTTAGCAGACACCTGTCTTTCCAAACCAAGACACTTATCCTCCTTAGGCAGTAGTGCTCCATAATGCCTTTTGCACTGAGCTGGATAAGTATGCCCATTTTTTAATTACTTTTTTTTTTAACTTTTCACTCAAGATCAGCACCTGAAATCTCAGCTTGTTTTGCCATTGCTCTGTGGAGCTGGCTGGGGCTCAGCCCAAGGCACAGTGCTCCCAAGTCCAGTACAGCACTCCTGGGGGTTCCTGAGCAATGTGCACGGAGAGCAGCCTCCACAATAACAGCTTAGCAGCCTCAATCCAATTCTCTCTAATTAAATAGGTTCAGCAGCACAAAAACTGCAGAAATGGCTGCAATCTCATGCTGGACACGCAGATGCAGAGCTGCAACGTGCTTGTAAAAGGTGCAAAAAGTACATTTAACCTCCTTTGAGTGGAAGTTGCCCCTTGTAATGTAGAAATCTCTGCAGTGCACATCTCTCAAAGGGCAGCACAAATGTCTTGATGCCAACATAAGAGAGTCCCAGGGATAAATGCACACCTGTTTTGTACACATCAGTATTCCTGTCCCATGTCACACACTTACAAACTTCCTTTTCCATTTTGCAATGTGAATTTTTTGCCTGGCTCCATGTCCCCTGGGGTGTGTGGGGCTGCACTGGTCACAGTGGGAGCTGAAGGGGTGGAGAGGGGAGATTTAAGCAAACAGCCCAAGTCATCTTGCCCATTAATGAGCCTCTCATACAGCCTGCTCTTCCCCTCATTGCTTTTGTGTCCTTTCCAGAGTGATGCCATTTTACATCCCGCTGCCTTTTATAAGCTCCTGATGTCCAATACAGATAGTTCCTTATCATCTTTCTCTTTTCAGCACTCCTGGCTTCCCAGAACCATTTTCTAAGGCCAGCTCTTTTACAATGGTTTCAATTCTTAGCTCTTCACTTTTCCAATTGTTCTTTACAGTTATGGGGGGTGGGTGACTTAAAAGCACCCTGCCTTAATTCAGCTCCCCTTGAACTCACTGCTACAGAAAAACTGAACTGAACATTTTCATTGATTTTGACAGGGGAAGAGGCAAGTGCATTGGGCTTTAGAAATTCCCCCCCCTTGATGTTTCCCCATCACCCTGTTCCCTGTCATTAGCAGGCTTTGTGCCACTGCTCCCAGGTCTGTGAGGAAGTGGGCTCCTATTTTTGTTCCCTTCCCCTCCTGTCCATCTCCAGGCTTCAACGTGCTTGAATTTCCCTTCCTGAGTTTTGTAAGACTGTAGCTCTGTCTTGTGGCACAATTACCACTGCTTTGGAATGGAGTTTGCTGGGAGTTATTCTCAACCCGAGCTTCATTTGCCTGGGAATACATCACAGACCCCTATTATGGGGGCATCTCCTGCAGCCTCACAGCCAAGCAGATTTCTTCTTTTGGAAGTTCCTTAGCAGACATATTACCCTCAACACTATTACCCTCAGAACCAGAAACAAATCTTTAAGAAGAAATTTTCAAGAAAAAGTTTGCTTCTTAATTATAATTAACATGAGCTTCAGGTATGCACCATTCTGTTAGAGGAAACTAAATGGAGGCAGGTTATTCCTGAGCTTGTTGCTTCTCTTTCCTGATGTCCAATTTTGTAGTGAGGTAGTGGAGAGTGTGGCTTTAGCTGGGCTGTGGATGGCAGCAGGAGCTTTGTCCCTCACCTAGGAGCAGTGGTAACCAGCTCATCCTCATCTCCCCAAAGCCAGACCCATACACCAAAGGCCAACCTGGGGATCCTCCTGCTGGCTCTCCATGGGGAATTCATCCTGAGAGCCACATGGTGCTCCAGACAAACAGAGAGGAGCTGTAGGGGAGAACTAGCTGCACCAAATATCAAAGAGGATATGAGAAATAACTGCAAATATTTGGGATGTGTGGTGCTGTACTCTGTTATTTCTCCTCACAAACCCACCTTTCCCCTCCATCTGCAAGTATCCATTCAACAGGGCTGTAAAATAAGCAAACCTTAGGCTTTTTGTGCTCTCTGATGTTTAGGAAGTTCATTCTCAAAGTTCATGGCTTGAGAAATGAGATTTGTTTTACCACCCAATGCTCAAAAATCCATCAGCTTGCTTTGCCCTTCCTCTTGAGGGGAGGAGACCAGATCACACCAAAAAACTTCCTTTCAGCTCCTCAGTCTTGCACTTTTCTTGGCATTTCATTCATATTAAAAATGAAGTAGGCTCCATGCCATCCTCTTACCCCTGAAACCAAAGCCAGAGGAGAAGCAAAACACTTCATGGCTTTGTTCTACCACCTTAGGAGGCAAACCCTCAGTGTGGTCCCACCACTTCAGTGTTTTATTCACCTGCAATGCCCCCATGCAGCAAACCCTGTGCTGGACCTTGGGTAGAAACCACAATGGTGGAGAAAGGTTGCACCAAAAAGCCATCCCTGGTGCCTTTCCCACTTGCTATTCTCACAGAATACACCCCAGACAGCAGATCCCTTGTCTGAACTCAGGTGCAAACTTTAAAAATGGCTTGTAAGGTCTTATTGATCACTCTTCTCCAGGCAGTTGTACCAGACTTTCTTACCAATGCCCAAAATTATGTCTGAAATCAGTTTAGGGAATGAGCAAGTCTTTTAATTAAAACAGTCTGTTATGATGAATCTGTTATTACAAAGTCTTACCTATGTAAAACATTAATAATACAAATTTCATTTGTTTATGTCACCACCAAGCATTAATTTTTAATGGCAAAACGTATGAGTTATGAAAGGCATTAATGCAAAACAAATCACCAACTGAGAAGGGAAAGGAAATCCATTTTTTAGGGTAAGCAATGGGAATGAAATATTATTGTGGTTCTAACCCAGGGAAAAAATATTTCTTAGGGCTCCAAGAGCAATTTAAAAAACCCTGGGTTTTATCATCATGCTTAATATTAATTCTATATCCAATGAAGTTTGTGTCCATGTCATCCAGCCCACACCTTGATGCCCTCTCTGAGGAAACCTTCCACACAAAATTACTCTGATTGTCATGCAAGAGACGTGGAAGCAAATTGGATACCTGTGGCATAATAAACATCTCTGTGCTGCAAATGGATGAGATCACAGAGAGCCCAGAAGGGCTTGTTTGGTGGGCCAAATTCATCATGGAGGTAAATGGGAAACACTCTGTGAGTTAGGACGCGCTCCTCCTTGCACCAAGCATAAATTAATTCCAGGTGTTAATTGCCAACTCAATCCTACATCTTAAGGTAAAAATTCTGCAGAACAACTCATTTCAGAATGGACTGGGTGGGTATTGGTGGTGCTGGGTCCTGGATCCAGGCTGAGCTACTGAGAAATTGTAGCTTTTTGATCAGGATTTGCTTCTGGAGCCCCTGGCATCCCTGCACTGAACCCTCACCTTCACAAAGGTTTCAAACAGGGAAATGCTGCCAAGCCTGGGCAGAGGGAATGTGGAAAATCCTCAAGTGCTTGGGAACCAAGTCTCACAGGCACTCTTTAGCAGGACTGAGACTGCTGGGTTAAAGGGGTTTTGGTGTCCTGCCCGAGCTGCCAAGAGCATCCTTCACTCCATTAGGAATCTCCCTTGGTTTGCAGTGAAACCATCCAGATGTGGAAAGTGGGGCCATGTGCCCTTCTCTCATCAGAGCCCGTGGGAACCATGGCTGGAAAGGCTTGGGAGAACATCCATGAATCCTGGAAACAGCATCTGTGCACAGCACAGGCACTCCTGGGCCCTAACTGTTGTGATGACAACAGCACGGTGCTGGAACCTTGTTCTGCAACAACAGACAGCAGATTCCAGAGGTGGGACAGTGTGAGCAAAGCAGGAGCCAGACATCACTTGGTTCCTGCTCAAAGAGCTTTCAAGAGCCACACAGGACACTGCCTTGGCACAAGATAATTGATTTATTTCCAGTAAAAGTCTAGCTGTGGCTGTTACAGAACTGCTACAGAGCTAAGGAATGGGGACATCATCTGTTTTCAAGCTCGGTGGAACTGTGCTTTGCCTTTTTTCCCTAGTTCTAACTTCAGCAAAATAAGCAACACATCTTGTAGCTCATGTCTCTCTCCCATACTCCTCCTTTCTTCCTTTCTATCTTTTTTCTTGTCTCAGTCTAAAAAAGTTGCTGATATTAGCAATAAAGCAAGAATTTAATATCATCCTACAGGGTGCTACAACAAACTGCCCCTCGCTTCCATCGATTCCACGGGCCTGAAATATGGGAAGGCATCTGAGGGGGAAGAATACAAGATGAATTTTGCAGATATAAATTGTGTAATATTGGATTTCTCTGGACACATGTCAGGACTGTGTTGTGCCTGTCCCTCTGATGCCATAGGAGCTCTGTTAGTTCAGCAATAGGTTCCTGTTGGGGAAGGGCTCGGGGCAGACCACGGTATTTCATCCCAACAATAGCCCCAGTGTTCCAAGGTGTGACACATCCACTGCTCCATGCCCTGATAGAGACACATACCCAGCCTGAGGGAACAAAACAGCCTGCCTGGGAGCAATGTAAGGCTGCTGTCTTCATCCCAGCATCCACAGGTGAGGTGACAAATACAGGCAGGGCTGTGGCTGTAGGGGAGAACTCGCTGCACCAAATATCAAACAGGATATGAGAAATAACTGCAAATATTTGGGATGTGTGGTGCTGTACTCTGTTATTTCTCCTCACAAATCCACCTTTCCCCTCCATCTGCAAGTATCCATTCAACAGGGTTGTAAAATAAGCAAACCTTAGGCTTTTTGTGCTCTCTGATGTTTAGGAAGTTCATTCTCAAAGTTCATGGCTTGAGAAATGAGATTGATTTTACCACCCCACGCTCAAAAATCCATCAGCTTGCTTTGCCCTTCCTCTTGAGGGGAGGAGACCAGATCACACCAAAAAACTTCCTTTCAGCTCCTCAGTCTTGCACTTTTCTTGGCATTTCATTCATATTAAAAATGAAGTAGGCTCCATGCCATCCTCTTACCCCTGAAATCAAAGCCAGAGGAGAAGTAAAACACTTCATGGCTTTGTTCTACCACTTTAGGAGGTGGCTTGGACCTTCAACATTCTTTCCTTAGAGATCATGGTTCATTTAAATTTATACATAAAAGGACAGGGATAGTGCCTTCATGTGCTGCAGAATAGTGGGAGATGCAATAAAAGATGTTTGCCTTCTCTCCAGCAAGGATAATCTGGTTATTAGCCATTAGTTCTGAAGGTGAAGTCTCACAGCCTGGTCCCTGAGCCAGGCACAAAGATGATGGGCTCACATTTGTTGCAGGAACAGCATCATAAAAGTGTTGTTCAAGGTGATTTATCTCATGTTAAAATGAGATCAAAAACCCTGTAGTGAACCAGCAAATTGAAAAGACAAAACCATGCATTTTTGGTGCCATTTTTCCCAGAATCTCAAAAGGAGATTTTTTTTCCCCATTTCTTAGAAATGAGAGTGGAGAGAGGGGGGAAATTGGCATTTTCTGGCCTGGGTTGCTCAAGCCACAGATTTCCTTGGAAGGCAGCACAGCCTTCCAAGTCTGCACGTGAGGAAGTTTGTGTATAATCAATAAAAAGAACTTGAAATATACTTGAAAGAGGGAAAGGGTCAGTGCTGATAACCATCATCATTCTTTTTATTTATTATTAATACCTGCTTGCTGGAACTCCAGCATCAAAAAATACAGAATAGCAGGCAAAACAGAGACTCCTCTCCCCACTCCCCTCCTCCTCTACCTGCCCAGCTGTTTTATTTTTCCTCTAACTCCAACCCTTGCAGTCCATTGTTACTGGATCTCCTGGAATTGTGCCTAAAGAAGTTTCCAAATCAAGTTGTAGTCAAGATTCTTTTTCTGGAACTGCCAAAGGGAACAATTGTGGTAAGGGCTGACAGGGTTTTCAAAATTTCCCCATATTGAAAATGCCCCCATCCTCCTGCCACAGGGCAAAGGACAGGAAATGTCCCTTGCCACAGTGTCTGGTGACAATTTTTGTCCCAAGCCTGGATGTTTGGGATGTAACAGAACCATGTTTTTGAGAAGGAATGTAAGACACATAAACATCTGATGTGTTTTTTTAAGAAAAAGGGTTGAACCTGTGGTAGGATATGTCTATCTATAATAAAAACCTTTCCTAAATCTATAATTGGTTTTCTAAGGTGGTTTATAAACAAGGAATGTCACAAGAGAACCAAATAAATACCTTTAAAAAGCTATATACTTCTTCAAATGAAAAAGATCAATCAGCCTATAAACACTGTGGGTTTCTGGTGGCTGGTTTTGATGGGGATAGGAAGAGAGAGTCTCTTGATTTGGGGAAACTTTTTACCCTACAAACTCTAAAAAGCACAAACCAGTCAGGAGCACTGATAGCTTGTGTGTGAAAATTCTGTACTGCAGGTACCAAGAGATTTGCTGCAAATTTTGCAGCACCCTGACATGGGTGGGAATTTGAGAAAGGCAAGTTTCCTCCTTTTTTATCCTGGGCCAGTGCTCACCTGGTCATCCTCTTGCTCTGGCAGGGAAATTGCCCCCAGTCTTACGTCCTCTACTTTCATTGTGTCAACCACCAAATCCAGGTTTTCTCTCATCATGCAGAAAAGTGCTCCCATGGAAAGAGTTTGCCAATAAACATCTCCAGCTTTGCTTCATTCAGTTATAGCCCAAAATGATTTATTATAGTTATTTCAACTGTCTCAAAACTTTGGCTCACAAATTATTCTTTTTATTCTTTAATATTATTATTTGTATTATTGTAACTTCTGGTTGCAGCCCAGAACAAGGATGTGCTTTGCATTTTTCCCTGTGTGGGTTGTCTGTTATTTCACTGAGGGGCCATGTATGTGTAAGCTGCAATTTTCCTGAGTAGCACAGCTATGGTTACCTGTGCACATACACCTGAATTCACAGGAACAGCCAATATTTGTTCACATGGATGCTTCATAATATTAATGTGAGTTTAAAGTGTTTGATTTGGGGTATCCACAGTGTGAACTGCGGGGGCTCAGATTTCTTCCCTCCCCTTATCTCACAAACCATTCATTTTAACATCCCCCTCAGGATTTCTTCTGTCTGACTCCCATTCCTACATCTGAGGTGTCCCAGGTTGGGTTTTTGTGTGGATTTGTGACCAAATCAGCTCTTCAGGCTTGTGTTCTGGGACAGTGATTGCTGCAAACTTTATTTTTCTCTAATTACACCCACACCTATTTTGCTGTGCCTTGAAATCAGCTCCTCTCCCTGTGGCAGCCATGGGGAACCCACCTTGTCCTCACTGTGCTGTGACCAAACCCCAACAAGTACATGGAATTTTCAGCACTTGAGTAAAAAGCTGTTCAGCCAATGAAGCACTGCAGTATCAGATGGCATTTGCCACTCAAAAACATGAAAAGCACCCTTGCTTTGAAATGTGATCTTGCCCATAATGTGATTTCAACACTGCTGTCTATTCTTCAGTGCCTACTTTTAGCTTGATTTTTTTACCGGCATTTTAAAAAGAAAAACCAAAAAAAAAACTATTCTGTTTTAATCTCATAGAAAGTTTAAAGCAATTTTTTATTAGTGCATAACTCTAAAATACCACTTTGGAATAAAGAATTATCTCTCAAGCACTTACTAGATAGGCTTTACTTCACTGTTAGTTAATCTGACACTGTTTTATTAATAATCAGCTCTTTTTGTATTGCTATTATGCATTTTTTTTCTAATAATGCAGTTTATATCTCTAGCATCACCATTATAAGGAAGACTGTGAAATATCTCTCAGATTTGCTGTGTAGGAACAAAATAGATAAATATTGCTAAAAAATCACAGGCACTATTTCTTGTTGAATCTCCTTGCTGTTAATAAACAATGAAATATTTAATACCAATTTTGAGAAATATTTTTTTAGGTGGGAATCTGATTACAATGTGGTCCATTCACCATAAGGGAAGACAGAGTGGGTACTCTTGTTTTATTATTTTTCCCTCCTTGTTTATGATTCATTGTTGGAAACCACCCACAGCTCTCTGCCTGTTCTCGCCTTCATTTCAGAACTATTCTGTAGAGGAAGTGGAAAAGACAGGAGTTTGAATGGGGTCTTCTTCCTCTGTTTTTGCTTTTTCATCCCAAGATACACTGCACTGTCTTCGTTCTTTGTTCACTTAAAATCAGCAGAAACCAATGGTAAATAACTTAATTATCACATAGAATTTAATAAGTTCATGCAGGTCTGTGACAAGCCTGTTATTGTTACAGAACTCAATTCACTTCTCTTGTGATTCACACCAGCACAAGTGAAAGAAAAACAGGCTACAGAAGGAAATCCAGTCACAACACAGGGGATACCAGCTCCTCGTGAAGCCCGACTGCTGAGCACTCAGGACATTTGGGTTATTTCATTATCTGCAGTGTTTGCAGTCATTCCCCTGGAGTATAATCTGCAGCCAGAATTAACACCTTATTTACACTTTTCCCTGGTCATTGAGATTGATGTGGAATATCGATGGTTTTGGGCACTCTGCTGGGCAGTGTTTTCAACCCTGCTGTTTTCTTTTCCTACCCTTCCTCTGCTGCCTGCCCATTCCCATTCCCATTCCCATTCCCATTCCCATTCCTCTCAACACTCATCGAGTTACCTGTGCCTCCATCTTCCATTTCTCACCTAATAAATAAACCTAATAAATAAACCTAAAACCTACATAAATGTTGTCTCCTCCCATGCTGATTTGCAGGAAGAACTTGCCCCTCTCCTCAATTGTTTTGGACCCCTCTCCTGATTAACCAAGTGCTGCTTTGCACACCTGAAAATCTGATGGGACATGGTTTGCCCACAGTCACCTGAGAGGTCATGGCAGGGCTGGGACTCCAGCAGTTTCCTTGCCCATCTCTTGGAACAGAAGCTGGGTAGACTCTAAAGTGATTGCCAGTCTCTCTTGTTTCCTCCTTCTTATGGGAGTACCACCCACAGGACCTAATCAGTCAGGAGAAAAAGTTACAAATCATCCAACCAAAAAAAATAAAAGTCCCAGTTTCTCTGATAGCATCCTGGTGATTTTGCATGTTTTGGCCAAGTCAATAAACCATATCTCCAGATTGTTGCTCACCTAGATGTTCTGCTGTGTCCTTAAAGGGTGAACTTTGTTATAAATATTTATTTTAAAAATTGATTCTGTAGAGGTCAAACTGCCTTCCGTTTTCTTCAGTGCAAACCCTCCCATTGACTTCAGTGGGTGATGATTATTAAGACTGAATTCTTACCACATGAGACCCATGAAATTCTAAGCTTTCCAGATCAGACATATGTGTAAAACCACAATCTCCATCTTGGGAGAACGAGGTGAGTTCTGCAGGGCATTTTAATGCCAGAATAGATAAGTGAAATTATAAATGGCTTGAACCAATACTTCATTAAACTGGCTCAGAGATTTATGGACCCTCAAGAGCACAAGGGTTTTTCCACCTTTGAAAACATCAAAGAAAATCAGAGAAATAAGTTTTCAGTCTAATCCTCCTGACCAAAAGCCCTGCTGAGCAGTCTAAGCAAACAGCAAACATCAACACAAATGGGAGCTGGCTGCTGAAAGGAAAGGCTTGATCCGGAGAGCTGGATGAGCACTAGGAGGAATGATCAGTAAAAAAAGGAATTCTGCTGTATTTAAGTATCCATTTTATCAGTTCCTTATCAACAGTTCTATTGACAAGGTCTTCATGCCTCCTAATTGTTTGTCCCAGTTTTTTTGTGCTTTTCTGCAAAGGGCTAGTTTGAAAAGAATTCAGTGACTCCGCTGTGTTATTTGTAACTCAGCCATCATTGATTTTATTCCTTTTCTAGTTTATTAAAGGGCCTGCTTTATCTCTTTTAGAACTCTCTCCACACACTCCCCAACATTTACTCTGTTCTTTAAAGCCCCTTCTTATTCAAAACTGTCATTAATCTCTTCCACATACTTTGATCTGCCTGGTATCTTCCACTTCTTCACTTCCAGCCCTCAGCAGCTTGGAGAGCAAACAGCGCAGCTCTGAGCCCTCCCTGCTGGTGAAAACACTGCTGAGAGGCTGTTCCAGCAGACACTGGACCAATCATCTCACCCAGAAGCCCTGGTGGTGTTTATCTGGTCTGTCTCAGGCAGGACCAGAACATCTCTTTTTGGGTATCAGCCTGCAGGGTGTGAATGTCCAAAAGCATCTTTGCTTCCAGTCACACCACTCATGGAAATTTGTACCGGCTGAGGTGGAAAATCTCCCTCCCCTCTGCTGCAGAGAGGCTCAGGTCTATGGATAAGGAGAAAGGGCTGTGATCACTCAGCTGAGAACCCCTGCAAATGTGCATTTTAAGGCCTGAGCTCTTCACTCAGAATCATTATAAACAAACAGCCCAGGGAGCAAGGCCCTGGAAGCTGTAAGGAAAATTAATCCACAAATATCAGAGATTTATGTCCAAAAAGGAGACAGAGGAGTCCCTTTTACTTTATGTGAATAAAGGGAGAGGCCATGGGGCATTCCCCTGGGGTCTCTCCAATTTTTGGAGGACTCAGCCTCCTTTTATCCCAATTTCCCGGCTGCATTTCTCTTCTCTCTTTCCCTATTTCTGAGGTACTTGAGAGGTGCAGACTTCCCAGAATGCCTGATCCCAAAGATTCCCCTCTAATGTATAACCCTCCCTTTTAACTTTTAATTCTTACAGAATTTAGGGGTTTTCTTTCCCATTGTTTCTTTCATCTTTCAATGTCTAATTTCAATTATTAACCAACCTAGAGTTTATTTGTAAAAGCAAATCTCTTTTTCCATTCATTAATCAGTGGAATCTTTCCCATTGTTTCTTTTATCTCCCAGTGCTAGTTTTATCTACCAGCAGACCCACAGCTTGTTTGTGAAGACAAATCCACTATTCCTCTCAAAGCTGATGCAGAAGGATTTCAACAGACATTCCTGTTGTAGCATCCTTAGCATCCATGGTTTGAACCTCTGGAGTGTTGTGTGCAGTGCTGAGAAAAACTGAAAAACTGCAGATCCTTAAAGGGATCTGAGGAAAGTCCCACATGGAGAAAAGACTCTGTTCTGTACAGGACAAATGCAAAAAGAATTTGGGAAGATTGTCTGCAGTGAGGACCAGGCTGGAGCAGGTGGGCTGGGAGCTCTGCTCTGCAGGTCTCATGACAGGAGAACAAAGAGGCAGCTGATGGGATTTTAAGAAGCAGAAAATTCCAAACTGATAAAAGGGACTATTTCTTCCCTGCCTGTTTCACTGCCAGTGGAAAGCTCTGAGAATAAAAACTTAACAAGTTTCCTGGGGGGCTGGCCACTCACTTGGATAAGGAGAATGCCTGGAATTTGAGCAGTAAAGGCTACAAACCCTTGGAAGAGACTTCACACAGTTCTTCTAGAAAACAGCATGAATTAGAGAACAAGAGGGAGTTGGGAAGAGATGGATTATCCTGCACTGGGTCCCTTCCAGCCCAGGATATTCTGTGATTCTGTGATGTTTTCGTTGTGATGTGCTTACATCTTCTTTAGAAGCATCTGGCATTAGCCACAGCCACAAGCTGGTAGCCACAGTCACAGCCTGATCCAGGCTGACAATTCTATTGCCATTTTCTGGTGTCCCTCAGTTGCTTCTCTTGCATCCTCCACCTGGTTAAAGCTGATTAAAAATCCTGAAATTAATTTCACACAACAATTCCAAACTGTTTTCATCCTGAAAGGTTAAAAAAAAGCTCATTTTTTCTTTGCTTTTCTTTTTTTTTTCCCCTCAGAAACTTATGGTGCAATGTTTTAATGAAAACATTTACTGCAAACACAGGTGCTAATAAACCAAATATGTCAGTGTGCATTTGGAAAATATTTACAATTCAAGGGGTTGGGGAAGAGACTGAATATTTTAGGAAAAGACATGTTTTTTAATAAAAAATACACTTCTTTAATATTTTTAATAAAAAGGCTGTGTTTGCTATTGTCTTTTAAAATACTCTAAAAAATCTTGAGCCACTCAAGTCTCACAGATGAGTTCGAATAGCCCTGAGAGGGATTAGGAGAGAGCAGCATCCCAGAGGATCCTAGAGGTCTCATCCCAGAGCAGGCACAACCAGGTGAGCAGGGTTGGACAGCCTGAAAGATTTATCACAGGCTGAGGAGCAGAGGAGAGAGTTGAGGAAGCCAAGTCCAGCCCTGCTGTCAGCAGCAGCAACAGAAAATCCTTTTTTGAGACGGGCAGGACCCGCTGCTGCTCCTTGGGCTCCTGGCAGGTCTCCAGGGTTATCCCTCATCCCTGCCTGAGCAGGGGACACCACAGCGGTGTGCTCCTGATTAAATTGATGAGATGGGGCTGCTGGCAGCAAACACAACCTTTTCTCTCTCTCTCTGCGTCCCCTGGCACTTTGAGACGAGCTGCTCCTCCCTCTGTTCTGGCCGGGAGGGATGGAGGGACGGGCAGCCTCTAATTAGGCAGGGATGGGGAGCGCATCCCTGCGGGGGCTGGAGCAGCCTGCCTGCGTGCTCAGCCATCCCAGAACGAGCCCGGCGACTCCCGGTTCCCTCTGCCTGCCGCTCTCTTTGTCCCTTTGCCACTTGTTAATTGATCCTCCGTTTTCTGGAACATCTGCTTTTAGCGCTCCCCAACAACAAACCTTCTCTGTTTTCCCTATAAACCCCCATGGAAGGGGACATGGGGAGGGGGGAAAGGCCTGCAGGCCGTTTTCCCGACATTAGCATGCTAACAGTGCTGGTGGCAGCAGGGACAATCCCCCGGGCCGCAATAACCCAGCCTTGCGCCGGGATGTGTCGGAGGGGCTCGCACGGCTGCCGGGGGCTGGCTGTCAGCACGGCTCACGGGTTTCCCGAGAAACAGCTAGCAGGAACAGGGAGGATGTCTAACACCTTCCCTCTGCTCGGGAAAAGTCAAATGAAATAAAACACTCTTGTAAAATCGGCCGGCAGCCTTATCTCAGGTGCGCGCCCACCTGCGTGTCAGCAAGGCTGGCTCCTGAGAGCCTGAGCTCCTCAAAGCCCAGCATCCAATTTAGGCTACATCTGTCCTTCTCCAAGAAGAGCCTCTTTGGCAGGGTCTGTGCATGTGGCCTGGGCTGGCCCTGGCTCTCTGGCATCCCTTGCCCTTCCCTGCCTGCAGTGGGGCTCAGGGATTTATGTGGTGGGATGCTGGCACACTCCATGGAGTGCTGGGGATGTGTCACCTCCAGGAGAGCACCTCTGCCTCAAACCTCAGGCCATTATTGCATGAGGTGCTGCTTTAGAGGGGAGAGACAGGTGCAGACTCAGTTTCTTCCCCCTCCAGTGCCCCTCATTCTCCAAAATACAAAGGCAGGTAAATTCTGCCTCTGGCAAGGTCTGGACAAAAAGTCCTACCTGAGACTGAAGCACGAAGGAGCTTGGTTGGGATCTGCTTAGCAGCTGTGCAGGTGGAAAGTGGGGAGATGAGCTCACACGTTCATCTCCAGTCTGTGTTAGGGATGGGGTAAAGATCCCATGAGCTTTCAGAAGCCTGTGGATGCCATGTCTCCCACATCCTCATGAAGAAACCAATTCTTTAGTTCCACACCTGCAAAGCTCTATGGCATTGCCTGAAGCTAGGAATTTTGCAGCAGAAGGGCTTTAATTTTTCCCTAAATATGTTGTTATTGTGATTATTATTTTGTAATTAAAACCATTTCCATGCTCTTTGGCTTTACTGCTTTGCTCCACATTAAAGAGCTTGGCACATGCAGCCACCACTGTGAGCACGACTGAATTCTCCCATCAGTTTACCTGTGGCAATACATAACTGCACTCTCTGCCAATATTGCAAAACCCTTGTAACAGCAGCAGGGCAAGTTTATCTGTGCCAAAGAACCACCCCAGGACTGCTGCTGCAGCCTGTTGTCAGCAGTGGGGTGATATTCCCACATTCCAACATGCCACAGCATCATGGTATAGATCAACAGCCCCCCACCAGCCTCAGACTGTGTGTGAAGGGAAAGAGATAAAGGTATTATCACTTTGAAAACCAAAAAAAAACCTACCCACCCTCCAGAGCCACATGCCAGTGAGCCAGCTCAATTCAGCTCTGGGAGCTTGATGCTTAAGACTAAAAAGTTGTTTTCAACTAAATTTTCCCAATTAAAAAAAAAATAAAATTAAAAATTAGATAAAGTGTTACAACTACAAGCTGTTCCAGCAAAGCCTCCTCGACAGATAATCGGATTTACATGACTGGGTGCTGGTGAGTCTTAAACAAATCATCAGTGCGGCAGTGTGTTTATTACAGCCACTGCTCTTCACAAATAGCTCCTGGTGCCCAAAATACACCACCCACAGCTGAGGAGGAGACAGAGACCTGGCTGCTTCTCACGGACAGGAGGAACACAGAGGCTGAGACTGATCACCAGGAGGATTTGCTGCATATCAAGGGCTGTGAGCTCAGTTTGATAACAGGCTGAGGCTCCTTTGGCTTGGCCACAGGGTCAGATCTAGCCTAAGGCATTTATGAGAAAAGATTCTAGGAGACCCAGGTTTCTGGGTCAGCTTAAAATCAGTTGCATTTTTTGTCTGCATCAACAACCTTTGTTCTGATATTTTCCCAATTAAACCTCCACAAAAAGCACAAATTCCACAAAGGGATAAATAACTTCAACCCTACTCAAAGGCAGCACTTCCACCTCTAAGCCACAGAGCAAGGGATGAAATGCTCTGTCCTGAGGATGGAGGTGCAGGACTGTACTGATCCCCCACCTTCCAGCAGCTCTGTGTGCACCTAACTGGAGCTGTGATCCAGCTGTTTCTGCTGCACATCCAAAAGAGGGGAGAAATCCCTCTCCAGGATGGTGGGGCTAAACGTGGGAGCAGGAGAGAGGCAGCCAAAGTGCTGCTGGAATCTGTGCACAGATAATGCCACATGCCAGGGGCAGGCAGGGAACAAAGGCGATTTGTGAGCAGGGAAATGGGATTGCCAAAAGAGATGGAACAGAAATGATGTTTTAATCCCCCAGCCCAATCTTGCCCAGCACTGCCTGTCTGCGAGAGCAGGATTTTATCACTGTTGTCCACAGGGAACTTTCCTGACCTTCAGTTTGCTGGAGCCTGGAAGAGTGTTGCACTTGTCTGAGATGTGTGAAGACAAGTTTTCCAAACACACAGATGCTCCTGTGAGCTGTCTCCAGCAGAGCACAGCCCACACCACAGCCTGCTCTGCAGAGCTCGCAGGGCCTGCAAATCCCCTCGAACAGCTACAGCAGCTTGTTCTGTGCTCTGCACTGCCACTGAGCTGACAGAGCCAAACACCTTGGGACCTGTGCTTTTCCCTGACCAGATGAAAACACTCTCCTCTATTTGCATTGCAGGGCTCTCCAGGTTAAAGAGTGTTGTAAAAAATCAGCCCCTTCGTGGCAGGGAAGAATGATGTTGGGACTCCATGTGATCAGAAGGGTTTTTTATTATTTTATGATACTGTATTATGTTAAAGAAAACTATACTAAACTATACTAAAGAATAGAGAGACGATACTTATAGAAGGCTCAAAAGATAATAATGAAAACTCATGACCCTTTCCAGAGTCCCCGACACAATTCTTGTGACCATTGGTCAGTGATTGAAAACAACTCACACCAGAGCCCAATGAGGCTCAGCACTTCAGGTAAACAATTCCTAACACATTCCACATGAGCAAAACACAGGAGAGGCAAATGAGATAAGGATTATTTTCCCATCTCTGGCCTCTCTCTGCCTTTTCAGCTTGCCAGGATAAAAATCCTGAATGAAGGAATTATGATCAGTGAAATGTGAGGACTACAAAAGAGGGAGAGAAAACTGTATAATACCCACAGCTATGCTGCACAGGAGGCTGGCTTGAGTTTTTGCTTCAAAATTTAGATTTCTTTCAATTGTACAGCCTCCTGCAAGTGTTTTCCATACCCCATTCCCCCACCAGCTCATCCCCTCTGCCTGCCTGTCTGCCAGACAGACCATGCCAGCACTAGCATTTCTCAGCTGCCAAAGCCTGTTGGCCTGGGACTTCATTTCTCTGTATCACAACCTACCAGCAGAAACCTTGTCATTCCAATTCCTCACATATTTTCTTCTGGCTTTTTTTTTATCTCTCTGGAAATCTCAACTCACTGGCTCGTGGCTGTAGGCTATTACTAGGCTAGAACAGGAGTTTTTCTCAGTCCTAAACAAAATAAATAAGGCAAAAGAAAACAGTCAGAACAAAAGAAAAAGTTAATGCTTGGAGTAATAAGCATCAGAGTTTCCATCTGCTCTGGGGTAGGAGGACAGGGAGAGTGAGAAGGGACAGGGGAGGATCCCAGAACTGCTGCTTTGCTCTCTGGGCAGTTTGGCATCTTTGGCTGATGCACTGGCAGCAGACAGGTCACCAAATTGCTGTGTCTGCAGTTTTTCTGTCTCATATCATGGCAAATTTCACCTGGGGAGGTTGTGTGCCAGCTCTGGGATTGGGATCACCAAGCTCACAGTGGATCCAGAAGGGGACTGTGAGCAGTGAGTGACCTGTGCTGGGCTGGAATGCTGAGGAGATGCCCATGGGGCACAGGGCTCTGTTGGACTGACACAGGCACTGCCCTTCCATCCCCTGAGCTATCTGACAGATCTCTAACAAGCAAAGCACACTGAGGCAATCCTCCATCCTTTCTTTCCTTCCCTGTTTTCCTCCACTCACTTTTTTTCTTTTTTTTTGCTCTCTCTCTGTCTTTTTAGCATTTCAGCTGGAGAAATGAAGTTTGTTGTTCCACCAGCTGAGTAAACTTTGAGGGCTTTGAGAAAAGTAGTATTTCTCACCAGGCGGGTTCTTCCCCACATCTCAGCTCTACTCACAGCCCTGATTTAAAATCTGCAGCCGGTTAACGAGCTCAGAGGAGACTCAGACTTGGTGCAGAGGATCTCTTTACAAGCACAAACACACACACACTTCCAGATGTTTCATCTTTTTAATAAAGATTGGAGCTGCGTGGAGAGAGAGGCTTCAGGTTTGAAAACAACACAGCAGCCTCTGAGAAGGGTTCTTGGGTACCCACTCAGAGCTCTGGTGTTGGGTTGGGGGCTTTGGTTTGTTCATTTGCATAATCCTGGAATATTATGCAGAATCCAGCCTTGAAAATTTCTTGTTTTCTTGTAAAAGTTGTCTCCAAAGGACTGAGAAAAAGCTGCGTATTAAATCAAAAGCATTTTCCTGCCCACACCTCCCCACTGTAACCTCTCCCTGCACACTCACACAGACACAACTGCTTTTCATAGCAAGGCTATAATTTAACAGCTAATGCCTTGCATGAGCACCACCCCTTCCCAAATTCTCCTGCTTTTCAGTTTCTATTCAGATTCAAAGCCAGATTATTTTAGCTCTACAGCCCTGGGAAGAAAAAAGAAAAGAACTTTCAACATTTGAAGAAGCTGCTGGTGCTTCCTTCCCCCTTTCTGTTCATATCCAGACTATGTCAAGTGGAAGTCTATTCTTTCTGCCTCTGCAGACACAGAGACAGTTGGGAGCCCCATAAATACAAATCCTGAATCAGAACTTCCCATTTTAGACATGAAAGGTTTTGATTCTCAGGTGAGCATCTAGAGATCTGACTGAAACAAATAAATTAATAAGTATCCCCTGCATTAACACCAATAGAATTGGTCCAGACCATGGCCAAGGCACTTGAAGGCCCAATTAGCTGCCTGGGAGGTAATTAATTGCAGGTAAAACAGGGCTGCAGTGCTAAGGCTCAGCCTTGATGCCTCAGATCAGCAACTGTGCCAGGCATCTGCCTGCCACAGACACCAGTAATGGCCAGCAATGAGTTTGTTTTCACTTAAATATTGCTGTGCATCCAACAGTGAATGGAGGGAAGCTGTTAGAAAATACAGCTTTAGGTACAGCCAACTCCCCTGCCCCTCTCAGAGCCAAATCCAAACTTCCCAGCCAGGCTGAACAGCTCGTACCTCTGCTTTTTAATGCTTGATTACATCAAGGTGGGGAGATTTGCACACAATTTTTCCAGCACTCTTTAAGCTTTGCACTGGGCATGCCAAAGCCAAGCTGTGGGGTACAGCAGTGAAGCTGATCAAAATGAGATACAGTGGAGGGAGTTAGGAAGTGCAAAAAACCAGAAGCATCATAATCAACACCAGGTGTGGGCCAATTAAACAGTCGTTCCAGCGTGCTCACGGGAGGGCACTCACTCACAATTTACCCAAACAAATCCACGCTTAAAAACTCTCAGGAGTTCCACAGAAAAATCACATTTCTCTTCAGGGCTCTTTAAAAAATATTTGAGAGCTTGAATGTCTGTACACACCAGCTTTGCACACCAACAACAGCTCCTTCTCAGCCCATGAGAACTGATCAGCCTGGATTAATGTCCTGGCAAATGCCTTTTCCTTTCCAAGAAGTCAGAGTCCATCTCTTCCTTCAGCTGCCCCCTGCAATTCTCCTCTGACTTTCTTCCAGGGGTGTTGGCTTTGGCTCACACTTTCAAAAGGCATCTTAGGGGCAGCAAGGTGTTCAAGCCTGAGTTATTTATAGGATTCAGGCACCCAGCTCTCAGGCTCCTTTGAAGCACTCCCAGGATCAGTGCTATATTTATTCCAAGCACACTTTCCCTTTGCTGCCTCACTGTTTGATGTGGAGGAAGGTGCACTCAAAGCAGGCAGAGTTTCACCACATCCTGCTGCCCACTCCACCTCCATCCTGTCCTGGGGAGCCATGCACACCTCAGCCCCTATCCCTGGGTCCAAACATCCATCCAGCAGCTGAGTGAACCTCCAGGCACAGTAATGAGCACCTCAAACCCTGCTGGGGTGAAAGAGAACACCAGGACCCTCCCTTCCCTTTAATGGGCAGGTTGCCATGTGCCACCAGGGCATGGGCCCTACTCACAGCCCTGTTTGTGCCACAAGTCCCTTCTCTTTGGCGTGCTGGAGTGAGTTAACTTCATGTGGCTGATGGAAACTTGGCATAAAAGTTGAGTTCATCCCTATTGTCCTCTTTAGTGCTCATGCAAGATATTGCCAGTCCTGCAGTGCCTTCTCAGGGTCCCCCTCCCACCTCCTTCATAGGAGGCTCCCACAATCCACAAGCAAATATTACATAGAACAGACCAGAAACGTGGAAAAGGGATTTCCTAGGGGTTATTCTGCCTCTCTCTTCACCTCACTGCCCCACACAAGCCCCAGTGCTTGCACCCAGCACTGCAGCATCAGCAGGAGCACAGACACTCACAGGTCATTCCTCTACAGCAGCCAGGAAAGGGCAGGTCAAAAAAAGGTACTTAGGCTTAGAAGGTGGTGTGGTAATCACATATCCTCTGAACAGAAAGAGACATAATTCCCTCACAGGATTTTCCTGGAAAGCTGTGAGAAAGCTCAGAGAAAATGAGAAACAATTCTTATCTCCCCTTGCTGCACCTGTTGTTGTGCACATGTGGAATGTGTTATGGAGATTGTTCACCAAAGGGTGATTTCTTAATTGGACACTGGTGATGGTGTTTGGGTTGATTGATCAATTAAGTCAAAGCTGTATCGGACTGTCTGTAAGGGTTATGAGTTTCTTAATGTGTATAGTATAGTATAGTATAGTACATTATATGATGATATAAAATAAAGCAATTGATCAGCCTTCTGCAATCATGGAGTCAATACTAATTATTACCCCATCAGGTCCAGCCTACTGCAACAAGGTGGGACTCAAACTCTGGGGAAGGATTCCTCCATCCACCAGCCTGCACTTCAGTTAATCAAATTCTCCTGTGTGGTCTCCTGTCAGCACCAGTTGAACCCTCTTCCCCTCACACTCCCAGGACAATAAATCCCATCCCTGAGGCTGACAGTCCCTCTTGTGTGTGTAACTAACAGGCACGGTAGGAGGAGGGGAAAGGGTCACCCTCTGGGGCTAGACAGGAATTTCAAGACTGCCTACAGCTGTAAACAGTTATTGATTATTCACTTGGAAAGTCAAAGGTAGAGGGGAAGGATGCTGGCTGCACAAACCTTGGCAGGACTGCTGGATTGGCTTCATTGTCAACCTGATGGCATCTGGGCATGTGCTGATCTTTGACCTCGGCCTTAAAATAACTGAGTAGAGGCCCTGGACCCATTACAGCAGAGCAGAGCCTTTCCTGAGTGCAGAAGAAATGCACACACACCTCCCCTTGGATTCCTCCTGTTTGTGCTCCTCAACAAAATTACAGAAGACAATCATCTGGCTGTTGTCCTGCTTAATGCTGCTCGTCAGCTCAGTTTGAGGTTGGTGATTGTCATCAGGAAGGCTGCTGCTGCCTCTGCCACTTAGCATTAGGATTTATCACATCAAATGTCATCATCTTTTTAGTTTTTATTTTCAAGGGATTTTGGCTCTAACTATATCATCAGGGGGGAGGAAAAAAAAAGTGTGTTTAGGATGAATGAGACTGCCTGGAAGCTCTCCTAAGGGTTTTAAGTTTCAGAAACAATACCAGATTAAAGAAGCAGCTCCCTGAGCAGCAGAACCAAGGAAACTGGATAATTTAAGGATTTATGTCTTAGGACTCAATGCCCCTTTAAAATTCCTGATGTCTATTAAGAGCTGAGCTAACACTACAGCCTGAGGTTATTATTAGGGCTCCTCTTCTCCTCCATCCATCTGTTTTCCTGACATCCACAAGAATTAAAATTTTTTGAGACCTTGACCCATTTGCCAAGTTTGCTTGACACAAGCCGCGAGTTTTGGAAATTGTTATGTGGAGTCTGGTAGGTACCTGGACTATCACAGACATCTCAATTCCTTAGAAAACTAAGCTAGAACTCTTGGGTGAGGCTCTCCCACCTCCTATTGCACCTGAATTTTTATAACCATGTATAAAGAGCATATTCTGCTCCTGGAAAACTCTACCACACCCAGGATGTGCCAGGGCTGAACAGCTGCCCATGCTGCCAGCACTGCTCCCTGGGAGCATCATGCCCTGTCCATGGAGAAATCCAGACTGGAACAGCCTGGGAAGGATGATCCTGAGGTGGGATCTGCAGGGCACTCTGGGCAGGGTTGTCTGTCACCAGGGATTGGCAGGATGACAGATGCTGGATGAGGCCATGGCTGAAAGAGGAGAGAAGCAATATAAGTGTATATCCATCAAACAGCCTGCCTTGTGCAGCCAATAACACCAGAGATTAAATCAGTTCTCCTAATGCTCCTTTCTGCCATTTCCTCAGGGTTTTTGCATCCACTGTGTCTCAGAGTATGTAAATAGACTGATTACCTGCTGCTTGATTCTCTTTCCAAAACACCACCTTCACATCGCTTGTGCCAGCGAAGAAAATAACTCATGGTATAAAACCAGTTATAGATCTTTTTATTATTATTTGATGGCAGCATTTCCATCATTGTGGTGATTGATCAGGCCTTTAAATCCTGTTCAAAACCTGCATCTTTCCTCAGTTCCTGCCACTGTCCATGTAAGTACCAGGAGTTCATATCCAGCAATTCTTTTCTCCTTCTTCCTGCCCATTCCTTTGACAGGGGCTGTCAGCAGAGGTTTCCATCTGCTTTCCAGAGCTGAGTAACTGGTTCATTATAAAGTCAATATGACAGGTTGTGGAAAATGGAATGAACACCTTTCCATAACCACTGTATTTATGCAAAAAGAGATCAGTCTGCAGTGGGACTGCTTCTTTTTACAGATGTCCCTGAGCTGGGAAAACAGCACGGACCAGAGACAGCAAAAGGATTTTTGTTGTCAGTGGTTTAGAAGATTGCAGCTCCGGGGGGAAAAAAAAAATAAAAATTTGGACATTAAAAAATAAAGTGCATGTTAGAAAAATTTGAAAAGATTAGAAAGAAAGTGTCTGATCTAAATGGGCAAGAGCAGTCGTGTCCTCAGACAGCTGTCTGAGTTTGCCTAGCTCTGAGTTTAAGAGAATTGAGGTTTCATCAGTCTAAGAGCCTTGGGAAAAATATTTAAAAATAGGCAAGGGAGAAACAAGTTCTGAGACCCAGAAGTCTCCACTTGTGGATTGTGACGAGATCAGGTGGATTTGGAAGCCTCTACCAGGCACTTTAATTAAGCTCCATCTCTGTCAGGAAGCCCTTTCCCTTTGTGACATGGCTGCAGTGTCCTGGGACAGCATTTGCCTTGGAAAGGGTGGCTGAGTAAATGCACACCTGTGGGCAGGCTGTGGAAATCAGGCAAATGAGAGAGATTTCATCCCCCTCTTATCTCAGCAGCTCCCTGGTACTGCCCTTTCCCCCATCTCGGGCAGCTCTGCAGCGACCAGGGCACAGCAAAGCCCAGGGGCAGCTGGAGGCCTTTAGGGTTAATAAAATCATTCTGAAATCATGCACTCAGGTCTGATTTTGGGATGTGTTTCCCTGTCAGCAGGGAATTCTGCTCACATGTGGATTCAAGGTTAACACTGAGAGTTTTTTGCTTGCTCTGAAGCAAGGCCAGGTTGGATGGAGCTCTGAGCAGCCTGGGCTGGGGGAAGGTGTCCATCCCATGGCAGGGGCTTGGAATGAGTAGGGCTCTAAGATCCCTTCCAACCCAAACCATTCTGTAATTCTGTGATTCCGTGATCCCTATACCCTCAGGGAGCAAAGACAAAGGTGCACTGAATGTGGCTTATGTTTTTCAGAAGTGCCTGGTGTGCAGCAGGATTGCTGCCCTCAACATCCTGAGCACAGGCTCTGCCTGAAGAGCCTCCAGCCTGCAGAGCACCCCTGCAACAGGACCCTGGTTATTCACAGGGTGTGAAGTTCAACATGCAGTGAAATCTCGATTTCACAGGGATTTCACAGCTGAAAACTGTAAAACATTCTCCCACTACAAATAAATACAGAGGAGTTAAATCCGTGCATCAAGCAGCACAGACAGTCTGAGGATGATTCCCCACACTGGAGGGAAGGTCTGTGCTTGCACCACAGAGTGAAGCTGTGGGGAGAAGGGTGGCTCAGCAGGACAGCCCACATGGCAGTGATGTTACCACATTTTCTCTCAAGTTGTTTACATCTGAAATTGACACATTTTAGTGGGTCTAAGTAGGATCAGAAAAACAATAAAAAGCAGCCCTGACATTTTTCTCCTCCCCTGCTGTTTCAGCCACTGCAGCACTGACCTTCTCCTCTCTCTATCCAGTCCATATTTCAAAGGAAAAGAAACTCAAAAATCTTTTTTTTCTTCTCTGCAAACTTTGCCAGTGCTTGAAATATTGGAAGACCTTTTCTGGGGGTAAAATGACCATTAAAAGTGCTACTTCTTCAGCAACTCCAACATTTTACTTAATTTTAAAAAGAAGCGAGATCTTAACCAAAAAAAAAAATAAGATGGGGAGATGTGTGTGGTAGGAACATTATCTATCTCAAGAAAACCAGTGTGGATGGCCTGTGAAATTGGGCTTTTATCACTCCAGAACATGACTATCTTTATCACTTAGACTTGATCACTCACAAGAGATTTTAGCTAGTCCATAATAACTTTTAAGTCTTCCTGTCCTAAATCCCTTAAGGAGTGGAGGAATCAGCTCTACCTGACTGTATCCATGGGCTTTAAAATCCATCCAGTGCCACTGCAACCTCTGGTCACACAAGATAACATGAGTCAGACAGGGTCAGTGTTGGTAACAGGCCTGATCTGAGGTACAGGGGATGGTGTCTGTGCTCAGCAAGTGTCCCCTGGCTCTGTGACCCTCTAAAAATGACCAAAAGGGGCTTGATGTGCCATGGGAGCGATGGAGTGGACTGAAAACCAAAGTCACTGGTGACAGATTTTTAGTAGCACATCCATTCAGAGCAGCCAGGCATTGCTGTGCTCTCAGGAGGTCACTTGCCATAGAATCACAGAATCACAGGGTGGTTTGGGTTGCAGGGACCTAAAAGCTCATGCCTGCCATGGGCAGGGACACCTTCCCCTATCCCAGGTTGTTCCAAGCCCCATCCAGCCTGGCCTGGGACACATCCAGGGATGGAGCACCCACAGCTTCTCTGGGTGTTATTCTCCCCTTTGGCACCTTAAACCAGTTACAACCCACCTGAAACCCTCTGGCCAGTAGGATCTGGAAAGCACAAGGTGATTCCATGCATTGCTGTTGGCTCAATGCCCTGAGTCAAACAACAGCATCAGTCTCCTGCCCCCTGAAATTATCCAGTGCCTCAGTTGGAGAGAGTTTTCTCCTTCACTCCCTCCCCTGAATACACTACACAGTGCCAGGAATCTGGTTTGCTGTACCTCGAGTTCACAAACAGCTGCATTTGGCAGCTGATGAAGCAAAGCTTGTCACATCCAACCTGCAGGTCTGCTGGTACACCTGTAAAACATTCTGAGTCCTACTGAACTGGAGAGGTTGTGCAGACACACAGCATCACTGCTTAATCCTTTTAAAGCTCTTCCTCTGCACCAGGTTTGCACCAATTCCTGGCAGACACCTGTGAAGGGTTAAATCAATAAAGCAAAGAGGATGCCTATAGGCAGCCAGTTCATTTCCCAGTATCAAAGATATTTATACTTTCTCTGTGTCTGAGTTATTGTGATAAATATGTTGAGGTTGTTTTATTAGTAAGATAGTTGCTATCTCATGGAACTACTTGCTGTAATACAGAATTCATGAGCTCCTGGCAACAGACTGCATTAAACCACTTAACAGAGGTCACTTCTCCAAAGTTTAGACATTTACATTCTAACCACCAGCCTGGCTGCAAGCAGTGATTTATCCTCAGCTCCCCAGCCCCCAAGTGGAGCTGCTGGGGTGCTGGAGACAGTGGCTGTGTGTCTGGAACACCTCATGATGTCCTGCAGGACAAACCTGAGAGCTGGTTTGCACAGACCTGAAAATGACATTTTATTCCTATTCCTTAGCAAAATAATAAGCTGTACCCACAAGGTTAGAATAGCTACTTAACATGGCCTCCAAAAATGGGAGCAGAGCAAAGGAAGGGGCTGTAAAAAGCCATGGGTACTGAGAGCTGGAAAGCAGGGATTGGGTTTTTTCTTAAATCAGCTTCTTCAGGGACAGCAGCCATAACCAACGGAGCCAGCTCCTCTTGACCAGGCTGGGAGTCAGTCCTGAACCCATTTCCTGGAAAAATTCAGCCTTGGAAGGCACCTACAGCCTGCTCAGGTGGGAAACAGAGCTCCTAAAGCCAGGACATAAAGAGAGGCTCCCCTTTGCTCCCTGATCCAGCGGGACACAGCCTCAAATCTCCACACACCCTTCAGTGGTCAGAGAAACCAAGGCTGCAGTGGCTTTGCTGACTTCCACAAGAGTTTGCATTTCTCTCTGCCAGCACTTTTCAGTCCCCTGCTGTCATGTCCCAGCTGGGACAGACTGTTCAGAGGAGCTTTCCCCACAGAATGCTGCCAGATGTGTCCCCTCTGGGCATGGCTGCTCACAATCTGCATCTTGAGCATCATTCCCACACAGCCTCTGGCTGTAAGGGCTGAGCCTTCTCCAAAGCTGCAAAAAATAGGATTATTTTATTTATTTTTTTAAACAAAAAGATCCATTTATTGGGAAAAGAAGAATTATGGGGAAGATGATAGTAATAAAACACCATTCTAAAGTCGGGGCATTATTTTTAAAGAAAATTATTAGTTCATAAAAATGCAACTGGGTAAATAATAGGTTAGTCCATCACATAAACACATTCTAAAAATAGCTTTATTGGATCTAAAACATCTATAGCAGCTCGACTTATTTATCATTTTAACACATACGTATAGTCACAATGAATTTATTAAAATGTTATATCCCATAATCTGCCTGATCAAACTCAGATAAATCGTTGTACTTTGAACATCTTGTTAACAAGCAA
This sequence comes from Peucedramus taeniatus, assembly GCA_013400575.1. Taxonomy (NCBI): domain Eukaryota; kingdom Metazoa; phylum Chordata; class Aves; order Passeriformes; family Fringillidae; genus Peucedramus; species Peucedramus taeniatus. Next base: position 699,690 of record WBNO01027761.1, on the reverse strand, counting down.
TTAATCACAGCCCTGAGTGCAGCAAAGGAGCTAATTCTGATATTTACTGTTCTTGGTGGCATAGGTAATGCATTCTCCAGAACTCTTGAGTCCTTCCTGATATCAGCACCAGTCAGGTGGGATATGTGGAGATGTCTCCCTTCATGCAAAAAAACCAATCTCATACAAATACCTTTGATACAGATCAGCACAAAACCCCAGCCAATTCCCCCTGTACATTCTGACCTCCATGATCTGTATCCAATGACTTTATTGGCAATATCCCTCTTCCCAGCACAGCTTTGTTTTGAATATGTCTGAGTTAATGGATGATCTGTGCATCCCCGATCCACTCTTCTCCATGTAATGTATATACCAAAAATACCAATCTGGATAAGATACAGAAAGTCAATTTATTTCTAGGATCAAATGATGCTGGACCAAATCCCTGTTGTTGTAATCCCCCCACATTGCTTTGAGGTTAAATACTGGCTTGATGCAACCTTATTACTTAAGGTTTTCTTTCCCCTCTTTTTTCATGTGTTTTTAAATGAAAACCTCTCAGCAATCTCCTCTTTCTGTTCTAGTACTGTAAATAATTGATCACACTGATAAAACATTTTGGCTGGACCAAAGCAAACATTTACCCTCAATATCTCCAAAATCAATCCCAGCACCACTGAGGGGCTCAGCATGGAGCCAGTTTCACTGAGGCCATTAAACCATCATTGTGGTCTGGGTATTTGTTTCAATAAATTGTTTGTGTTTGTTATCATTTCTTAGTAAAACTAATTAAGGAACTAATTGATTGTTTTGTTGTTCTACTAATTAACTCCATATGGTGCACATCTCCATGGAGATACTCTATGAGTTATTGGGACTTCAGTGATTTAATGCGTCACTATTGGATGTGGGGACACTTGTTTAAATCTAAGCATCCTTTCTATTTAAATCTCCTTTTGAGATGAGCTTCCTGCCTTTTCTGCCTTTCTCTCTTTGGTTAGAGACATTTTATGAACACAACTATAGAAAAACAAGCAGTTTGAAAGGCAAGCCAGCCAAAGAAGATGGGGATGTGGTTAATTGCCATGAGAGGGCTTTATTCTGTGAATAAATGAGGAAGATGTTGGCAGCTTTGCCTCTTTGCTTCAGGCTAGCAAGAACAAAATCTTTAGGTTCACTCAGTAGTCATCAGAGCAAGGGAGCTTCCTTAAATCAGTGATTCCACAGCAATCCAGCTCCTCCTCCAGCCTCTCTGCATTAAAAGCTAAGAAAGATTAGCACAAAAAAAAAGTTCCCGAAGGAATCTCCTGAGTGCCCTCAACCATCCCTAAAATCGGGACTGGTGCAAACAGTTCCCAGAAAAGCAATTAGTGGGGCTATTTAAGTTATTCCACAGTCAGCATTTTCTCCTGGGATTCAGGAGACACAGGACCAAATCCCACCTTGGCTACAGGCTCTTCATGCTGTACTTTATGTTAGTACATACCAACCATATGGTACCTAAAGATCCCCAGCGTCTGTGTAGCACAAGTAATTTGTGTTCCTGTGACAGGGAATTTGATCCTCCGTGTTCCTGGCTATTTTTACCCATTGTAAGTCACAGCATGATGCCTGCTTTTGGGTCACAATGGTAAGAATTGAATTCGGGACCTCTGGTTTCAAAAAGCACAAGGTTTGTCTCTCAATCATCTCTAAAGTTTGAAGGCAGAGCCATCATTCTAGCAGAATAAATTAGTGTAATTATCCCCTCCACTGAGGCCAAGGCAGCAGTTGCTAAGACAGCACCATGGTCAGCTCACACAGACTCAGGTTTTACACACCCGACAAAGCACACACGGAAAATTGGGTTCAAAACCTAATTTGTACTCCAAAGACATTTTTTTTGGTGAATAAATAAACACAGCATGGGGTAAATACTCAGAGCTCTCTTTAGAGGCTGGCTTTGATGACAGTGACTGGATAAATCCCTTCAAATTTCATCTGTGGTTGAGCTTAATGATGATGAGGGAATGGACTGGACATAGAAGAATTGCTGTTGTATTTCAAGTTTTCAAGCTGTCTGGCTCAGATATGGAGGGCTGGATGCAAAAGCTCCGTGTAAAAATGACTTCCCTGGGGTCTGGGCTTGATGATACGAGAAAGCTTTTGATTTCCAGTGATCCTGAAAGCCACACTGGCAGCCACTGCCACTCCCAGGAAAGCCACCTGTGCCTGCAAAGGGGCAGATGAAAAGGCATCTCCTGCTCAGCTGAGTTCACGGTGGAACACCTGGACAAAAAACAGGTTTGTTTTCTCACTCATGTCCTCAGCAAGAAAAGGAATTAGGATGAAAAGGAGTTAGATCCAGAATGCTAAAACCCACAGTTAGACTTCCCTGTAGCATCAGTTTTCCCAGTGCTTTTTTTGTTTCCTGGAGTCCAGTCATTTAAGGAGTTCAAAGAAAATTTCAGCTCCTACAACCAAGTGAGAACTTGAATACAGGCTTTTTCAGTTTTTCCCCTAAAGAAATCCACAAGTTGTGTGGTCAATACATGCACATAAGTATGTACTCATATATCTGTAAACACAAAATCTCAGGCTTCTTAAGCCAGGTTTATGTTTGGAAGTTTTATCAGTATAGTCTGACTTAGGATACAAATCTGAGGGGACCTTTGGTTTGCATCCCTGAGAATATTAATTCCTGAAGCTGCCATATTATCTGGGACTGAGGGAAGGGCAGTGAGCAGCAAACACTGACTCTGACACGGGGAGAACTTGTCTCAGAGTGAGTGTTCTCCAGTGCCCTTGTCTGTGCTCAGTGGCTGCTCTTTGCACCATTCAGTCTTCCAAGAGCCAGCAACAATCCTACCAGGGCAACAACAAACCACATCAGGACAACCAAACCAGCCCAGTCTATCCTCAGTTCCACCTTCATCCAGTCTGCTCAGGGAAGGAAAGCTCCAGAACCACCAGAACCCTGTCTGGAGGCTGACACAGAGACAGAGAGAAAAAAAGAAAACAAAAAACAAAGAGGGAATAGAGGTGAATAAGTTTTCTTCCTTGCGCTCTTTAGTATTCAGCCCTGACCTATTTTAGCCTTAAGCATTACATCGTGACTGATGATTGCTCTCCTCTGGCCTTTGTTTTCAGCTTTCAGGTTGTTGATGTATTACTGAAATGATGTTGTCTGAAGCACCTCTGCTGATCACGGAGGCAGCAATCAGCTCACCCTCCGATGAGCCATTGAGACAGTCAGGCGGGCAGCAGCATTAGCCTGTCAATTCTGCCTCTTCCAACAGTTAGAACAATTTCGGTGAATTACAAGCAATAGAAAATCACTTTAGCTGCTCATTAGGTGGGAGACAGGATTGATGATAAATGCTCAGAGGCTTTGAAATGGCTTATGCAGACACAGTGTCCCTCCCCAGCAAGGTCCAGTTAACCCTTTTGCTGGTCAGGAAACAGTGGTGGTTACAAGCCAGGCACCTGCTGGGCTCTGCTCATGGATTGGCAAAAAAACTCCAACTCCTGCAGAAGCCACAGCTTCTAAAATGAAGGGAATCTGTGGGATTTGAACTCCCCTGGCTTATTGACCTGTTGGAGTGAGTCCAGAGGAGGCTACCAAGTTGATCAGAGAGATGGAGCAGCTGTGTTGTGAGGAAAGGCTGGGAGAGCTGGGATTCTTCAGCCTGGAGAGGAAAAGCTTTGAGGTGACCTCATTGTGGCCCTCCAGTGAAGGAGCTACAAGATGGAGAGAGACTCTTTACAACAGCCTGAAGTGACAGGACAAGGGGGAATGGCTTCAAATTGAAAGAGAAGAGATTGGATATTGGGAAGAAATCCTTCCCTGTGAGGGTGCTGAGGCCCTGGCACAGGGTGCCCAGAGAAGCTGTGGCTGCTCCTGGATCCCTGGAAGTGTCCAATGCCAGGCTGGACAGGGCTTGGGGCAACCTGGGATAGTAGAAGGTGGCCCTGCCCTTGGGAGGGGTTGAAATGAGATGGGATTTAAGGTCCTTTCCAACCCAGACCATTCTGTGAAGAATAATTCTGTATCATTTTTTACAGGAATGCAGCCTGAAGACTTTCTTTTCCATGCTCTGCTCTATCCATCTAAAACACAGTGACTTCAGCAGCCTGATTTCATTCTATCCACACACACCTGAACTGTGCTTTAGATGCACAAAAGCATGTACTGGATAATGGAGTGGAGAAGGTCTGTGGGAGCGAAATGATTGCCTTGCTTGGGGTTGCTTTCTCATGTGGAAGGAGACCCCTGTAAATACTAACAGGAATAGAAAGGCCTCTGCTGCTGGTGTTTTGTGAGGACGGAAAGTCCTGTAGCAGAATTTCAGGCTGCTGACACTGCAATTCAGGGCATGTTGCAATGTCCTAGACACAAGTTTTGGAGGTTCGATATTCATAGTTATGGGAAAGTAACTCAATCAGAGATCTTGAACCTGCAGTTTCAGGCTGGGTTCCTCACACAGGTCACATCTCTCAGACCCAAGAGGTGAATTATTAGATAAATAGGAGAGGAAAGGATGGAAGAAAAAGGCAGCATTAGGGGAAATTCTGATAAAATAAATGTACAGCTGCAATGATCTCAGTACTCGAACGCTCACCCACAGTGGAAGCACCACAGCAATGAACCTTGAACAGGAGCCTGGAAAGGAGCAAGGATGTGGAGTGACTGTCTAAAGAGTGAGCAGACTGTCAGAGATGAGCAAAAATGGGTCCCAGTCTCATCAGGGGGACAAAAGGCTTTCTAAAGATAACCTAGAAATTTGGATCTGGCTTGCAGCACTGCTGTGGTGTCGGTACCTCACCTGCCCAGCACACATCACCTCACCTGAAATGGGCAATGACAGAGGGGCCACCCTGAACAGGGCCATTTGTAGAGCTCAGCCCACAGAGTTTCTGGGATGGGGAAGCTCTTTGTGTGTGAGGACTGAATAATCCAGATCTGGCCCTGAAATTCTGAGCCTTCATAGACTAAGCTGCACCTCTGAGCACTTTGTCCCTTTCTGCTGCTATTTCAGGCAGCGTGCTGGGGGACTGGTTCCTCCTGCCATGGCATTGAGAATGACAAAGCCTCTCTACAGCATTCAGGAGAATTGGTTGGATGAAGGACAGGCAGGACAAAGGAGCTGATATTTTGAGAAGCTTCTTTTATTCAGATCAGGTCTTTTAACTTGCCCTCATGCCTTTGTTCCGCTGATTTAATGATTCCTTCCTCCACGCCTCCCCTCTATTTCCATTTGTGTGGATCAACTACAGCAGCAGGAAACTCTTTAATTGGCAAAAACATTTGCTCAGATGCAGAGGTCTGCAGGTACAGGAGCACATTCAATGAGGTTCTTTCAGCATGGAGGAGAAGAAATTGCCATACCTTCTCTACTGGCATTAGCAGGACCATTTTCTCCTCTTTGGATCTGGATTCTGAGATAGCCACAACTGGTCAAATAGGCACTGCTGCTCCATTTTCCTCTTAAAAAAAAAATCAGGTAAAGAAGGATGACACATGAAAGGAAGCTGGTCTGGGAATTAGGAGACACAAGTTCAGTTCCCTGTTTCACTGCAAGCTTCCTATTGGTGTCCCAATAAACTCTTTAATGCATCACTTGAGCATTTCTCTGCAAAGTGCTGTAAGAGGCAAGATTTAGGAAAGTAAGATTAACTTTCAGCTGAGATTACCCACTAATTCAATACATCACTGTGAATATGTCACTTGGACACCTAAGTCACTCATGCCATATGGTGTTTAACAGAATCTCAGATCTATCCCTTCACAAGCCTGGTCCTTAGAGTGAGTCCTTAGAGTTCCTCATCACCCTCTGAGACACAACAGCAGCAGCACTTCTGTACCAGGCTGGAGAAATGGGAGATTGCTGTGCTGCAGCCTGAGGCTCTGGGGTGTTCTGGTGAGCCATGAACAGCTCAGATCTGCAGCTCCTGGGCTGTGCTCCATGGGCAGCACTCAGTGCTCAGCAGCTGATTGATCTCTGTGTTTACAGGGCAGCACCTCTCAGTCTGTGCTGCCTTTGCCACCCAGGAAAAACTCAGAAAACTGAGAGATAATTAAATAAAAAGGGGACAAGATGATGCTTTGGAGATGGGTATGGGTACATACAATGGATACACCTGGAAGAAAGACCTGCCAGGGGACTGTGCTGTGAGACAACCAACAGAGGGAGGAAACATACACAGGGTGACTTGATAATTCCAACCACTGAGGGACTGAGACAACTTCATTCCTGGGTTGATTAATACACTGAGGTGTCATAAAAATTAGCAAACCCAATATTTTGGTCCATCTGTGCAGAGATGGGAGAGCTGCACCAAGAATACTGATCTATCAGGACTAGGAGACCTCCAGTTGAGCTGGTGTTCATGCCTGTAATTGTTACTTTCCAGTTCTGCATTCAGATGGACAGAAGCCTGTAGGAGAATATCAAACTTCCACTAAGACCTTTTTAAATAATAATTACTCCATAGCAGTGCTGTGAAATCTGTTATTAACCTGAGGCCAAAGGCCACTCTGTTAATCAGTCAGGGCTCATTCTATCAAAAGAAGCTGGGGCTGATTGCTGGTCTAATCATAGGGTGAAAGCAACTGTCAGACTTGACATCTCTACTAGAATAAAAACAGCCCTAAGGGCTCAACTTTGTTGTGGGGGTTACAAGACAATGGCTCTTCTGCTGAGGGATTTGGTGCTGGGCAAAGTGACACTTCCATGACTTATCCATGTGGTGGCTCCTGGGCTCTGAGTGGAACATCTCCCTGCCCTGGGGGCTGCAGCAGGTAGGAGAGCTCAACAGGAGCACTGAGTGATGTGTTCTCTCACAGGGACACCCGTTCAGGTGCCTCTCAGTGCCTCTGCCCCAATAGCTACTGAGAGCTGAGAGCAGTGGAAGCAGAAATCAGGGCTGTGCTGCCCCTCAGCCCCTGCCTTTGCCCCTCACAGCCCAGGGGATATCCCTGCCTTCACTGACAACCAACACCAACTCTTAGCTCAGGCAAGCTCTTGCCAAGGAAGGAAGAGCCTGGTCCAGAGTGCAGAACAATGTGGAGGAAAGAAAAGCTAGAGTGTAGTGCCTGAGAGCTGGGAGGGCACAGAGTTACTGAAAAGCAAGAAAAATGGAGGAATTAGGCTGGGGGGAGGCAATTGAGTTGTAAAAGCACATCAGTGTGCAATCGAAGGAGAGAATGGACTGGCTGCTCCATTAGAAAGCAGGTTTTGCCCTTGAACCAACACATTTTCACCTGTCCTGAGTGAGCTCCACCTCAGCTTCACCAAGCAGAGACTCTAAAGGGAAGCTATAGCAGCTCCATGTTCTTTACTTTCAGTTGCTTTATTGAAATTCTCTGCATCTCCCCTCATCTTCTGCTTGTATTACCAGATTACCCAGTCTCATATTCATCTGTCTCTAAAAGATTAAACTGTCCCCTGGAAAAGGCCATCACGTCCTGGAGGAGGAGATCCCATTTCCACTCCACGCCCCAAGAAACAGAGTCTCTGCAAAGTTTTTCAGATTCTTAAGTCCTCATATAAGAAATAAGAAAGAAGATAAGAAATCTTCTGGCTGGAAATGAGAGCAAAGCCTCAGTGACAAGTGCCAGTAGTTCCTGTCCCATGTGGCACAAAACCCCATCTGCATGGGGAAGGGAGAGTGGGGCAGTGAGGGATCCCTGACCAGAGTGGGGGAGCTCAGCATCTTTGCAGGCTCTGTGGGGCAGGGCTGAATTCCTGGGGTTCAGACTGAAGGGATGTCACCCTGATTTTCTCAAGTTTTACCAAGCCTTCTGATGTTTACTTTTTTATACAGAACTTTCTCTCAAACTTTATATAAATAACTTATTGTTTTTCATTCCTTTATGGGGCACAAGCAACCTGATAGACTATGAGGTTGCCCAGTGACATTGAGGAAGTAACACTATAACCCTCCAATGACACTGGCATTTCAGAAAAAAATATATATATAATCAGATGTTTTAATAAAAAGGTTTTTAATTTACTTTGAACAGAACTGCCCGTGTCATTCTTGTGTCACCCCACGGTGACAAAGGGAGGAAAGGATAAACACCACCGTGAGGCATAGAATATGGGGATTGCTGCCCATGGCTCTGTAAGAAAAGCAGCAGCAGGCACCTCCCTGCCATGCCTGGGGGTGATGAGCACACAGCCACACTGCTCCTTCTCTCTGCTCCCTCTCCCTGGGAGCTGCAGCTTTAGCCACGCTCTTCGTGTATTCCTGACCTTGTTCCCCAAGATTGTCTGCAGCCTCCAATCTCTGCCTCCTGTTCACAACAGCAATTTCCTTCCCCTTGCTGAGGTCCAGTCCCTGTCAGTCATCCCTGACCTCCCCCTTTTCCCTCCCCTCCTGGGTCACACTCAGCTATACCGAGCTGCATATAAATCTCAGGGTTTGGGTTATTTTCTCCCTTCTCAGATCCACACCTTTGCTCAAACTCTCGCTATCACCCTCATTTTATCCCCACTCTTGACAGCAGAACTTCACACTCTGTCCATTGCTTGGCAGCTGTATTACCAAGATGCCACTGACAACCATCTGCACCCTGCCTGCTGCACTACCCTGGCTCCTGGCTGCTCTCCACAGCTCCTGAGCATTTCCAGGGTCACAGCCTTGTTTCTTGAAACCATTTCAGGAATGCTCCCACATCCAGCAGTGCAGCAGGAAGCACCTTTCCCTTTCCTTTCCCTTTCCTTTCCCTTTCCCTTTCCCTTTCCCTTCCCTTCCCTTCCCTTCCCNAGCATCTCCTGATGTCAGCCCCCTTTGGGTGGTTTCTAGGATCCCCTTCCCTTCCCTTCCCTTCCCTTCCCTTCCCTTCCCTTCCCTTCCCTTCCCTCTCAAATAGGGCAGCCTCACCACAGCAAGGGCTCTTCCTCAGGTTTTCTCCACCTGCTTTATCAACAAAAAGTGAGGCCAAAAAAATCATGCAGAGCCCCACTTGAACCATTCCTCTGCTCTCAGCCTTTGCTCCACGGTAACATATGCAGAGCAACACCCACCCTCACACTCCCCCACTAAAAGCCACAAATCCTACTAATTAAAAGCCAAACTCTCCCAACAAACACCGTGCCCAGGCTTGGGGGAATGCTGGAAGTGCATGACAGCAGGCTGGTGCTGTGACTTATTACTTTGTCATACTGTAAATATTACAGGGGCCATATGGATTTTCAATACCTGAGCACAACTTTGCCATTAATATCAAATGTAATAAGATATTATATGCATGACAATCACAGGGAGGAAGTGCAAAGCTCAGAGACTGCCTGGGGGAGCTGTGCACAGTTTGGTTTTGCCATGAAAAAGTCAGAGGAAGCCATAATGAATCGTTTAACTGAGGATTTTTTTTCTCTTTTTCTGTTTGCAAACTATCTGCCAACAGACTGCCACTTTCTCAGATGTGTCCATTATTTGGAACTCTCAGTGGACAATCACTCCTGTGTCTTATCACAGGCCATTGCTGAGGGATGTGTGGTGGGTGTGCATCACCATGAATGTGAGCAGATTGGTGATGTGGTTCTCTCTCCTGACTGGATGAGATGGTTTGGAAGCCACTGTGGATGTTCAGGGCTGTCCATCAGGAACCTGTGCAGCATGGCTTTGGCAATATTTGTTGAAGAGTGGCTACAAGCAGGTCTGTGCCATATCTGCGCCACTCCACTGCAGCCTCCAGGCAGGTCAGGGTTACCTGGCTGTGGGGAAGGGATAACATCTGTGGCTTTCTCTGACCTTGCTCTCCACATTGCAGTCCTGCAGCACCAGAATCCAGAGCAGAGTTTGCCCTTGCAAGGACAGAAACCCCCACTGAAACCCACAGAACACTGGCTGCTTTCCTGGCTACGGAGCCTGGAACATTTTCTCCCATAAACCTCTAAATCCAGCAGATTCAGTGACAAAGAGTTTCACTGAGTTAAGGCCATCTTAGCCAGTATTAAACTGGAGATAATAACCCCTTGATTTGCCTCCTGAGGGTATTTTCACTTGTTGAGAGGAACAAAATGCAAGAATCTGATAGAAAGCACCTCCTTTCCACATCCTCCCAATCCCTTTCCCGTGTCTGTGCTGGCTGGGGGCAATGGAAAGGCAGTGCCCTTTGAGCATCTGCAGTTTATAGGAAGCTTGCAGTGACCATTTGCATAATGGGCTGTGCTCCCTGGTGCAGAGTGTGACAGGAATCGCTTACACACACTTTATTACAGATTTAATGTAGTGCCTTTCACCAGAGTCAAACACAGAGCCAGGCAGGAAAACAAGCCCCTCGTGAAGCTCATGGATAAGCACATAAAGCAAGAATAAACTGAGATTAGGCAGGGTGGGGAAAAAAGCATAAAAGAACTTGAGTTAGGTTTTAAATGAGTTGATGAGCCCGTGGCTTGGCTGTCTGAAGGGAGATTTCTGCCAGACTGCAGAGCAGAAGAGAAAACTCTCTAAGTGTGGAATTTGAAAGCGGTGACAACACAGGCACCAAGAATTAACCTGACACACCAAAAACCCAGTCCTGCACAGCAGCAGCAATGATCACATCCCCTCTCACAGAACCCTGTTCTTTTCTATCAGGTGCCTCCCAGCTGTGGCTGCTGGAGTGGGTCCTCAAGAAGATGGATTCTCCCCATTTTACACCCAGGGAAACTGAGGCACAAAGCAATGGGGGGACTTGCCCCAAATCATCAGTTGGGAATCCAAAAAGAAAACCCCAACTTGTGACACTCAGACCAGTTCTTTATCATCCATGCTGACAGCTCCAAACTGGCCCTTGGACAGCCTGTAACTCACAGGGCTGCAGCAAGGAAAGGAAAAGTGGCTTCTAGAAATTATTTTCACCTAGAGTTCAACCCTTGAGAAATCCTGGGCACCACCAAGGGTCTGAGGTCCTCAATAGTTGCAACAGCTGCATTAAGACAGACAATTTCTCAGTGGAACACAGAAGCAGCCACATAAACAACTCACTCTCCTTTAATTTCAGGTGGGATCATTTTGTTCCTTTCACAACTGCTGGGCCAGTATGGGTGGCTCTGACTTGGTGCCACTGATGTGCCCTGGTGGCAGAGCTGCAGGTGCAGAGAGGCCACCTGAGACTGTGGGAAAGAAGGGAAAAAGAGGGACAGAAATTGCCTTTTTGGAACCAGTTTCCCATGACAACATTAGAATGGTACAAGGTAAGGATAGTCCCCCCCGCTCCATGAAATACAATAAAAAATAAAATGTAAAAAGAGGTTGGCAACAGAGAGAAAAGCTTTTCAGTCAGGTTAGAAAGGCTATTACAAGCAGAACAAGCTTCACTTGTAAAGCTGGATACAGCTGTATACAACTACCCAGAGTGCAATCAGCTGCAGCTTCACTGATTCAGGCTCTTCAATAAATAACTTCAAAAAAGTTAAGGCTAAATTTGAAAATATTTACAAAGCTTTCAGCGAACCATATATTAGTGCCTGGCTCCAGGAGTTCTTTTTTTCTGCTTTCTGGTCCCACCTGGCTGACCTCTCCTACAGCCTTGTTTTGAGACATCCAAGAAATCAGATTTCTCTCGCAGTTTTCCATCCCTGAGCCTGGTGAGGTCCAACACATTCATCTTGTTTTATTGTTCTTCACTGTTTTGTCTAAATCTTGCCTGCAGCATCACTAGGGAAAAGATCAGACCAAAAAAAAAGGATGGTGCTACATTATTAAATCATAATAATTTGCAGAATGGAGATCTGGAGAGAAAAAAAAATATCTAAAAGGGGTTTGTTTATATTGAAACTCTCCAGCTCTTTGTTTATCCTTCTGAGATATGTTTGGATGGAAATGAAGACAGAAGAGACAACTTCTACAGGGCAGATTTTGGGCTGGTAGAAATATTGAGTGCTCCCTCCCCTCCCTTCCCTCCCAGCATCAGCAAGGATGTCCACACATCCAGCACTGCATGACTCAGTTTCCCTGAGAGAAACTGGTCCTGCTGAAGGCATTTAGACCATTCTGGATACAAATAAAGATTATTTGTAGGTAATAAAGGCTGAGGGCTCTGGGATTGTCCAGCTGGAGCAGAGTGAGGGCAGAGCTCCCCGGGGGCTGCAGCTCCTCCCGAGGGGCAGCTCCGATCTCTGCTCTGGGACAGGGACAGGAGCCAGGGAACGGCTGGAGCTGGGCCAGGGCAGCTCAGGCTGGAGAGCAGGGAAAGGTTCTTCCCCCAGAGGGTGCTGGCACTGCCCAGGCTCCCCAGGGAATGGGCACGGCCCCGAGGCTGCCAGAGCTCCAGGAGCCTTTGGACAGCGCTGCCAGGGATGCCCAGGGTGGGATTGCTGGGGGGTCTGGGCAGGGCAGGGTGGGACTGGATGATCCCTTCAGTCCCTTCCAACTCAGGATATTCCATAATCCTGTGATTCTAAGGATCAACAGGCCCCTTGAAATGTGAGGGCTGTGACAGAGCCTCTGCCAGAGGTTCTGCTATGGCTCAGTGAAATAAAAACCACTTCTGGAAATGGCTGATAAATAAAAGCAAGAGATCTTAAAGACTAAGTTAATACATGAATGAAATAACAGTTGGGAGCTGGAAATGAAACCTAGATTTTTGTAGCTCAGGAATGGGAGAGCAGAGATGGATTTATCTGAAAATGTAAAGACACAAAATGACAGAACCTAAAAATAAAATCTCATTCTTAGCTGTGCTGAATAGTAAACAATTAGCAGCATCCAGCTGGAAACACCACTTGGGCTATGAAAAACACACTGGCAAAATGGATCAAAAACTTAGGGAAGGAGCACTAAATCTGCTCTCTGTCTGCATATAAACTAATGCTGAAACCACTAAGAAGTGTCAGGAGACCCCCAAGCAGAGGAAGGGATACAGAATTGAGCTGCACACAAAATTCCTTTAAAAATAATTGGAACAGCTAACTGCCCAGGAGGAATTGCCTGAGTGATTCCTACCACAAATGTGGGCACACAAGACCTGAAATAAGCAGGTTAGAGAGGAGGCCAGGCTGAAAGCATCCTTCCCACAGATGCAGGGCTGTGGGGTTGGAGAGATTCTCAGCCCCTTGGCTGCTTCCTGACCCCACACACTCAGAGGAGAAAGCTGACACGTGGCACATCAAGGTTAAACCTATTGCAAATCAATAGCTCCAGCCTAGCCTAGATATCATTTGATAATGAGAAAATTTACCTCTCCACGTGTCAATTTCCTCATATGTAAATGAAGGACTATGATTAGACACCAAGGTAATGACACTTGGGCAAAGCAGGGATATTTTTAAATTAATTTCCTTCTGCTGCATACACCTGAAAGCTAAAAGGTAAATGGATGCAGCCTGATTTTAATAAGAGCTGAGTAGGAGTTTTAGGACAATACAGAGTTTCTTTTCAATGTATACACAAATTTGGTAGCTCTAAGGCAGGCACCAACAGACAGCAGCCCTCATTTCCCATGCAATAAACCCAGGGTTACACAGGTTATTGAAAGAGGTGGTTTGGAGCAACCACCACATTTAAGGGTGGATTTAACATTGAAACACATTTGAATTGATCCTGAGCATCCTCCCTATGCACAACCTGATATTTAATAGAAGTTCTTAATATACTGTTAACATATTACCAATATTAATAATGATATATAAATATAATGTTCATCCTGGAGAAGAGCAGACTGAGGTCAGAAATAGAAGAGACCACAAGCAGAAGTTGTGTCCTGGTTCATTAGAGATGTATAAGAGCAGCAAACAGTTTTAGCAACACACAGACAACACATTGTGCCATTATCAGCCACAGAAATCCTGCTTTGCCCACTAAAAATTCTAATTAATTACCAAGATACAGTAGAGAGTGAGAATGCCTCTTCTTAGGGAAGATCACACTTCCTGCTGCTGCATTTCCCTCTGCCTGCCTGCCTGGGAATATTCACCACCTATCACAGCATCAAATGAGTTCCTGCCCATGTCATATTATTTACAAAACCTTTCACACAGCCCTGGTGTGCTGGGACTGTGAGTGATAATAAACTCCAGGCTGACATATCAATGGCTCAGGGAAATCTCCTATTGCAATTCTCAACACAAAATGAAACATCCTAGCAGGAGTCAAAGCAGGGGGAATCTGTTCTGAGAGGAATGATTTCAGGTAATTCATCATTATGAAATGAAAATGCAAAAGCCATTGAAGTCTCCCAAAATGATACAAATAAACCCATGCTGTAAAGTCCATGATCAGTGAGGGGTTATATTCAGCAGCACTTGGTCCAATAAATATTAAGATGTTAAATCACTCTTCATATATCACAATTCCCTTTCAGGGTGTGTAGCAGGAGCTTCTCAGACACAGGGCAGCTTCCCTGACATTTCCCTCTGGAGTTTCCCTTTGCTCTCAATACCAGCAACAGCAAACTGGAGAACTGAGCATTGTACCAAGTCAAGTGAGAGATTCCACTGCTGCTCTCAAAACTTGTCCATCAGAGTTTTGTCCACAGCTCTTTCTGCCTTGGGCTTTGCTGGATGTGAGTAGAGGATGCTAGATGCTTTCAGAAATGCAAATTGATCAAAAAGTGTAGTCCCAAGAGGAAAAATTAACAAATATTGTGTAATAAACCTGCATGAAGCATCCTTGAATAACTCTGAGTGAAACAGAAAGTCTTCTAGGCTTAAATCAAACAGTTCTGCTTGACTGGAATGGGAAATGTATTGCTTTTTTGACTGGAGAAGTCAAGCTAGAAACCAAAAGCTTTTTGGAATTGCTCTAATCAGCACTCAGGGCACTGATGAGCTGATGGAATCCCCAGCCCCAACAATCAGGTGGGTACTTGGTGTCTTTGGCCATGCCAAGGAATGCTCATTCTCCCAGGTATCAGTGACAGGACTAGAGCAAACAGCCTTAAGTTACACCAGGGCAGGTTAGACTGGCTATTAGGGGAAATTTCTCCATTAAAAGGGTTGTCAAGCCCTGGCACAGGCTGCCCAGGGCACTGGTGGAGTCACTGTTCTTGGAGGTGTTCAGAAAACAAGTGGATATGGCATTTGGGTACAGGGGTTAGTGGTGGGCTTGGCTGTGCTGGCTCATGTTTAACTCAATGACCTTAGAGGGCTTCTCCAACATAAATGATCCCATGATCCCACACTTGAACCCTCATAAAATCAGCAGGAAAAGTCTCTCAGTTCATGGAGGAAATGCTTGTTTCAAAGGCCTATTTGCAGAAAGAAAAGCATTTCCTGCCCTGCATTTCCAGCCTTTCAAACCAGCCCCACCTTGGGGGTCCATCTCCACTTCCTGAAATTGGACAGCTCTTCAATTCTTTGGTCAGCCTTTGGCTGGGGCTGGTTTGGGACCAGGACAGCAGATGAGGTTTGTAGATAGTGAGGTGTGTAGGAAATGCAGCTCAAGGATACCCAGAAGCTGATCCCCAGCAAAAGTAATTTTCCTACACAGTGCTGCCTGGAAGGCTGGAATACACAAAGTGTGGCAACTTCAGCTTGACTTTCCAGGGGATGACATTTCCTCCTCTTTAATTTGCACTGCACCTGATCAGCCCCCAACCAGTGCCATTAATCCCATGTGTCTGCTCACATTCCTGCTGTCTGAAGACTGGGAAAAAAACAGGGGGTCACTCAAATGGTTCTCTAAAGAAATTCCCAAGACCAGACTCAGATGAGAACTGAGTTAAGCAGATTTTGCACCATGAGACTGGTGGTCCATTGATGTGATTATGGACAGTTTTGACCTCATAAGAGCAGTAAATATCTGGTTCCCTGAGACTTGCTGAGTGCATCTAAAGAGAAATTATGCCTTTCTGTCAGAAATGCCTGTGTTTGTGTTGAGAGTGACAATCTCTCACTGTACCAGATAAGCAGGGCAGAGAAGATATTCATGAGACAGACAGAGCCCTGTGCTGGATAAAGGTCCCCATTCTCCTTGCACAAGCAGAAGGTGGGGACAGGCACGTCTATCTGGAGCCAGGTAGAGCCACCAGAGGCTCCAACCACCCCCTGCAGCCCCTCTGGGGCCCATGTGCTGCTCCACTCTCTCCCATTGCTATTCCAGGGAGCACGGGCAGCTCAGCTCCACCTGAGAGCTTCTGGAGGGCTAAAAGGGCAAACAGCACCTGCCAGGTACCACGGGAGAGCACTGCCCTGAGCAGGTCAGGGAGGGCACCCCTGGGGACTCCAGAATGGGATCTCAACCCAGGAGCAGGCAGGACACCGGGATGCACAGCAAAGAAATATTTAGAGATGAAGAGCGGCAGCTAAAGAAATAGTGGACAAACCCTCTGATTTTTGAGTGATTGGTTTGGAGAAAATAAATCCTCTCTGGAGCTTGTTTGACTTTCACTCCTCAGTTTCATGCTTGGAAGTTCAGCTCTTTCTTTCACAACACACTGACAGAGGATTTTCAGTTCATTGGCTCCCAGGGATCCCTGAAGAGAGATGTGATGGCACAGGTGTCCTGTCCTCATTGGTACCCAGCAGCATGTCAGAGCCTTAAAAAGATGTTTCAGAGAGAGAAAGGGAAAGGACCTGCACAAACCCTGCACTTCCAGTCAGGCACTCTGCAAGTTAATTCAGATGACACAGCTTCAGATGGAAACGTTTCTTTTTTATTCTGTGTCTAATGCAGATGAAGAATAATACATATGGAACTTGTTTTTCAGCAGCAACTTGTGAAGTAGTCAAAGTTTTGAATCTAGGGCAAGTAAATCAAGCAGAAGTAAAGAAGAAGGACATGCAAGCTGTAGTTGTCCTTCTCTATCACTGAGCAGATCTCTGGGAGGGCAGAGCAGGGGCTGCAGCACCACGGAGCCTCTTCCTGAGCAGCCTCACTGCCACCAGCTCTGAGCCCCTGGCTTGTGGGGCAGAGACACAGACAATGCAATTATCTGGGGGAAAAAAAACAGTTCAAGTCAATTAAGAGAAATCTAATCATGTAGCTGTCCCAGCAGTGCTGGGAAGAAACCAGTTGTTTTAGTGAAAGTTTCCCTTGGCTTTTCTGCCTTTCCCAGTGTGGGGAATGAGGGCAGTGTCTGACAGATATTTAGAAAAAAAAACAGAAGAACCACAAGAAAAACTAAAAAGGAGACCGGGCAGAACAAGGGAGGTTGGAAATGTCAGAATTTATCTGTCTAAAAGTCTTAGGAATATTATTCATGGCCCCGAACTGGTAAATACTAAGATATTTAAATAAACCCCCATTAACTCCTCTATCATTGGATGAAATTCTTTCCCAGATGCTATTCATTTCTCTCTGTACCAAAACTGAGTATACTCAGTGGGGAACCTTTTGGTATGACAAATAACTAAAATGGTTGGGGTTTCAGTTATTAGGGGTAAGCCCAAAAAATTAAAACTGGTTTCAGAAGGAAATGTGCTTACATAAGCTGGGTACACCAAACTACTGGAAATGACAGAAAATCTAAAAATTATCTGAACACCACTCTTCCTGCAGCCTGGAAAAGCCTGGCCAATTTTTATTTTAAATGGTTTATTAAAGCTTAGTACATTTTTAGGCATGTCTGCTGGTTCAGCTAGTCCAGGAGCACAGCAAAGTCTGGTCCACATCTCCTGAGAACTCCTTCCCTTGTGGCATCTCCTCTGGTTTTCCAAGCATTAGGAGCACTGGTGGCTCCCCGAGTTAATCTGGATCCAAAGGACCAGAGGACAGGCCTGGAGGGACAGACAGAGGGAGGGCTGAGGGCTGTTCCTGCCTCCTTTTCCCAGCTGCAGGGCTGGGAACTGCTGACCCTTCCTTAACTGAGCATCCTCCCACGGGCTGAGGCAATAGGGACAGGTATTCTCATCCTGATGGGGAAAAAAAGCAGGGAATCATTTTCCTCAGATAAAAGCTGCTGCAAAAGAGAGTTCATTCTCTAGTGAAAAGCCAGATATGGCTTCATCCTTTTCTCACAAAGATATTCAGCATTTTTTCCTGTGTTTACTTGAGAATCTCCCTGGGAGGAGCTCAAAAGTCCCAGGGTAAAATAAAAAGTTGCTGCTCTATCACAGCAATCCTGGAAAGAGAGGCAGAGACACGATCCTGGTGAACTTCAGTGGGATGGCACGAGCTGAAGTGCACAAAAGTAAATAATCAGGGAATTTTTGAGTAAATACTCCAGCAGCAGCAGCCCCTCCTGCCTGCTCCCCCTCGCTGTCTTGTGAACTGAGAGCATCTGTCCACATCTCCCCGTGCCAGAAGGATTACCACAGAAAGGAATTTACATTCTGTCAATTAAAACACCATCAAGCCAAGGATTAAAGTCACAAACACATGAATTAGAGAGGGTGCCAAGGGACTCTACCTATCTATCTTTCATGACTTTTTGAAGCACACTGCATAGGAGCATTAAAGGCACCTTTAATCTGCTACATGGACGTGCATGGCATTCACTTAGAGGGGTGGCCAGTGAGGTGGCAACCAGCACAGGGCAAGCTCAAGCCAGGGCTGGCATCTGTCTCCTTCTCAGATTTCATGCACAAGTTGTACTTCTCCTCCCTCAAACTAAAGTGATCATAAAGTGTTAAATATTACGGAGACAGGCGCTAAAACATTGCCCCCAAAACTGCTGAAAGTGCTTCATGCAAGGGATCAAGATAAAAACTGGGCAAAACTGAACTGACCCCCACCTGACACTGAGGAGAAATTGGGCTGCCCAGTGTTTATTCCCCCAGGATTATGTACCAGCATCTCCTGCATCAGTTCATGCTGAATTTCAGCTTTGGCTTAAAGCTTTTGAGAATGAGGATGGAAGTTACAAATGGTTTGTGAAAGAGGGGAATAAAAAACCCCAATTTGCTCCCATCAAATAAGCTGGTGGTGAAGGAATGGGTCCAGCCCCTGTGCCAGATTGCCCATCAGGAGGTGAATGTGCTGATGGTTCTATGTTTTATGGCCTGAGTTAATGCTGCTGGGGTTTACACTGAATCAAGGTGGAGCAGATGGCAGGAGGGTTTCCATGTTGTATCCAGGCTACATTTCCAATTCAAATGGCAGCACTTGGCTCCACTAAAGGATAGAAATAAGGAAAGAAGTTCAGGTTATTCTGTATTCCAGTGAAGAAAGACCAAAACATTTTGATTTCAGCCCAAGGTACCTTTTGGGTATATTCAGTGCACAAAATGGCCTTTCTTCCCCCATGACTAGTGGCAGGCAGAGCAAAAATGCAATGGAATAGAATAAGAATGGCATATTTTGTCTCATAACTCTCCTCATATCACTTGGGTAAGAGAGTGTGGTAGAAAAATCACTGTGGTGGAGCTTAAAAGACCGAGTTTATCCCCTGATTCAGCCTCCAGCTTTCTGCACAGTGCTCAGAACCACAATTCCTCTCACCTCAAATGAAGCAACAATCCTTTCCTTTACATCCTACACACATTGTCAATTTTTCGTGGGAGGAACTGTGAACATTTTGTGTACTCTGCTGAGGAGCAGCATCTCGAGCTGCTATCTTAATTCCCCATAATAAATGAGAGTGTGAATTGGCACAGGCCCGGGGTTTGTTCTCTGGGCTTGGCACACCCTGCTCGCCCCGGGCTCCCAGCCCTGTGGCTTCCACGGCAGCACAGGCAGTCTAATTACAGTCAGGGCAGATTATTGCAATTTGATTACAGGCTTGGCTCTGATGGTTCCCCTGTGCTACTGAGAGAAGAGAAGGAGTGCAGGCTCTGTCCTGTGGAGACTGTGATACAAATGAGGAGAGAGAAGATGGAAAATCCACAGTGGAGAAAATGGACAATGGCTGCAGCCTCAGGGTCATTCGTCTGTATATTTTAATAATGATGAAGTGGCAGCAGCTTGCCCAGCAAAGGTCAAAAATTGTGTGCTCCAGAGGGGAAGGGAAGCAAAGGAGTTGTGTACTTAACCAAAAATCTTGTCTTTAATCTGCAGCACCTCCATTTACCTCAGTGAATTTACTCATCTTGAGCTTAATTTGAGTGCAGGCTTCAGCCCTGGGCACAGCAATGGGTCCAGAACTGGGGCAGGAAGAGCAACTTGTCTCATAACATGCACTGAGCATCCAGTCAGTGTGGCTGTGTGTGAGCAGACCCTGCCACATGAGGAGCCCTGTCTGCCCTGCTCCTCATCTCTGTCCCCTGTGTCCCCAGTCCTGCATTCATGGGACCCTCACCTCCATCTAAGTTCTTCTCCCTGGGTCATTTTTACAAGAGGATCTAAAGCACAGCCACTCCTTCTGAAGTCTTTCATGATTAGAGGCTGAGTCCAATCCCAAGTTACACAGGCTTTTTAGATCCTTCCAGCAGTAAATCATACAACACAGCACACATTCCAAACACCCCTGTATAAAAGGCCAAAACTCACTATTCATACTCACCCTGAACCCTCTGCTGGTATCTCTGTCACTGCTTCACTTCCACCAATTGCAGTGATGAAACTCAATAAACATTGGGAAAGGAAAGAGCCTCTTCCTTCTGCCTTCCCCTCTGCTCTGCCCTGACACTCCCAGCACAGCTGCAAAATGCCTGCAAGCTCCAGAGGGTTTTTTTTTCCCCCTAGTTCTGGTTGCTTCACCACCCAAGAGTTATCCCTGCTCTGAGGACTGAACTGCTGCCAAAACTCCAAACTTCCTGCTGCTCTCTTGAGCCCAGAGAAGTGCAAAGCAACTGAGCAGTGAGTTCTCCCTGCTGAGCCCCTTCCTTGGCATCAGCCTTCCTGCTGGCCATGGCACAACTCCTCCCTGCCAGCCTTGGGAAAAGGGAGAGCTGCAGGATGGGGTGTCCAGCACTGCTTACACAGGCATCCCACACCAAAAACTGGTGGGTTTCACCCCCTACCCCAGCCCAGAGGGTTGAAAAGCCTGCCCAATTTTTATTTTAAATGGTTTATTAAAGCTTAGTACATTTTTAGGCATGTCTGCTGGTTCAGCTAGTCCAGGAGCACAGCAAAGTCTGGTCCACATCTCCTGAGAACTCCTTCCCTTGTGGCATCTCCTCTGGTTTTCCAAGCATTAAGAGCACTGGTGGCTCCCTGAGTTAATCTGGATCCAAAGGACCAGAGGACAGGCCTGGAGGGACAGACAGAGGGAGGGCTGAGGGCAGTTTGCTTCCCTCTTTGAGGCAGGGAAGCAAAAAGCAGCACTGGTTTCACCTTTGTAGCCCGGGCTGAGCTGCAGTGTGCCCATTCTGTACCTCAGCACCTCCCAGGCTCACTGACATTGCACCAGGGCACTTGGTGGCAATGAGTGGCATCACACACCTCAGTAAAGCACAGCTCTTTCCCTCTCCTTGCAAGGCAAATTTTCACAGGAATAGGATGTGAATGTCACTGGAGTTGCTGGTCCCTGTGTGTGGGAGACAGCTCCTGCCTTCGAGCTGAGGTTGCCTGGAAAAGATGTGAAGGTGAAGTTTAAGGAACTAAGTCCAAATAACATTGTGAATTACAGCCTTGCTAGGAGAGGACGCAATTCCATCACCCCTGGCCTCCTGTTTTCCATAAAATTTGTCTTTAAGCAAAATATTACAGCCCAAATTAAATCATATGGAAAACACACAGCAGCCCCCTCACTGCATTTTTGAGCGGTGCTACACTACTCTAAATTCAGTGGTGTTACATCCCTTTTCCTCAGTGAAATCCATGGGGTTTGGACTGACCCCTACTCCTGAAGGCAGGAAAGCTGCAGCCATTCACCCCAGGGCTGGTTTTGCCTTCCTACATCCACATTAGCTCTTTAATACAGCATTCCACAATATTAGGTGCTTTCCTCCAGCAATGAGTGATGAAGACACTTAGAGAGAACTTTATAGCACTTCAGTTGACAATTTTCTGGGTTGATTGTGCACCTCCCTCCTGTCAGAGGTCTCTGCACCACAGATGGTGTTTTACATATAGCAGTAAAATGACATAGTTGGAACTGCAGCATATGTGCCTTTGCTGTGCCTCTGCATCCCAGGCAAGTCCACTGGGTTTCCAGCTCGCTCCCATTCTGCAAAGCTCAGCTTAACAGATGGGATGCTGGCCTCTTGTTCTTCCTTCAGCTGATGGAAAAGATTGCAATTGTAGAGTGGAGAAAAAGAAAATGAGAAGGACCTCGCTCATGAATGTTATAATGTTTCCCTCCACTACAAAGCCATTGCTTTGCAATGTTATAAAATTGCTGTTATCTCTTTCCCAGCGTCCCTCAAAATAAATTGGTAGCAATGACTTTCATGGGTTTCCATTTAAGAGAACCCCGCAGGTTGTTTGGTGTTTTAAGCTTGTGAAGTATTTCCCACCTGATTCATTGAGGGTTATTCCAGAGGGGAATTTAGCACTGCCTGGAGTTCCTGGACAGTCCATCCTGGGAACGTGATGTTCTTTTCAGCTGCAGACCATTCCAGCAGGGACTGGGGAGGCTGATTTCCCAGAGATGTTCACCAACATGCTCAGGCTGCCCTCAGCCAGGAAGAAGGGCAGAAGGGCAATTCCCACTTGGACAGAGCCTCCTCCACCAAACCCTTCTGCTGTGGGACCGTGCTCTGATAAATCTGGTTCCTTCCTTGTGCTGCAGCTTCCCAAGGAAAGTGCTCCCCTGGCAGAGAGTCAGTGCTGGACAGGAGATCAGTGACCCTGTCAGACCCTGAACCCTGATCCAAGAGGCACTGGAGACACCATCAGAGGATGATCCCCCAAGGACAGCCACGGCAGAAGAACAGATGGGATCGAGATCAAGATATGAAACTTGTTAGCCTGGCTTAACCTTTAATAAAATTGATCTCAGCATACTCACAGCTGGAAAACACACCAGGAATGTTCTGAAGGGAGTTTGGGGAGCTGTGAGCAAGTTCCACACTTTCTTTTCCATTTCTTCCAACCTGATACCCACCCAAAGAAATTACATTTCCTCCTTGAGAGAGAGCAAAGCACGAGCTCCCTCCTGGAGCAGCCAGTTCTGGTCCAGGAAGGAGCAATCCCAGCCCTGGGATCAAATGTGCCCCACAAAGCCCAGCTCAGGCTCCTGGTGCCTCCAACAGAGTCCTTGTGACATCCAGCCAAGAACACACCCAGCAAAGCTGTGCCTGCCTGCACAGCCTTTGTTTCTGTGGAGTTCCCAGGGATGAGGCACTTCTGGACTCCTGACCAGGCAGGGAGAGAAGCAAAGCAGCATTTGCTGTGTCCAGCTTTCAAACCTCTCCCCTGCACAGACCTGGCTGTTCCTGGGCCTGTCCTACAGCCTTGTCACCCTTCCCTTACACAGGCACAGCATTTCACTCTACCTGCAGTTGTAAGGGTGCACTAGTAGGGGCATAAACCATGCAAACATTCTGTATTTCTTTGTGTTTTCAGCTGACTGCTCGAAATTTAGTTCACACTAAAATATTCCTGAGGAGGCAGCAGAACTTCCTTACCCCTTTACTTTTGATACCCAAAGAAAATCAAGATAAAGCTGAGTTGATGCAATGACATCAGCTCATATTGCTGTTGTCTCACAATGTTTGGCAGTTTTTAATCTCAAAACTCCAGCTTTCAGAGCCATGTGATAAGGCTCAGAAAATACAGGAAGATAATGCGAGTGTCTCTACCTTTTCACAGGGGAGAAAAATTTTAAAATTGAATCCATGTGACCCATTCTAGGCTCTGAAAAGATACAGTAACAAATGTCTGGATCTTCCCTTTCTTCATTAAGAAAAACATGGCCATTTTGGAACAAAGCTTTTGATTTCTAGAAGCAATTCACTCATGAATGCTCAAAGTTGGCAACTTCAGCCCTCCCCTATATTCCAGGAGCATATGACAAGGAGACTTGCTATATCAGCTAACTTGTAAACACTGAAAACTGTCTGTATTTATGTCGAATAATCACTTTTGCAGGGCAAGCAAAAAACAAAGATCATGGTGCTCAAAAAAAAAAGGGGGGGGGGGCAAGCTGAAATCAATACACCTTTAGTTTTCTTGTCTCAGCAAAAGGAGAGTCTCAGGCAGCTTTTTAACCCTTTCCCACTCTAAAGAAGATCAGAAATAACTCCAAACTGATCTGCGTCTTGTCATGCCTGCTCACATTAATTCTCTGATCTGACTCGAGATGTTGTGACAACAGCCTAGGACCACAGCCAATAAAGATTTTAAAATACAAGATGTGTATGGTAAAATATTAAGACTGATGGCAAGTGCAGTGTGTGGGTAGAGAGGAGCAGGATCCCTGCCTGGCAGAGATGTGGCCCTGCACCCCAGGGGCCCATGTCTTGTGTGATCCATCACTCGATGGGCACAGGACACCCCCCAACATCTCCAGAGGAGCAGCTGAGCTGCCTCACAGCCCTGCTCACCTCCCTGTCCTCAAACTATTGCCTATACTGAGAGTGAGCAAACACAGCACTTTTCCCACCTCATCATAAGTCAGAGAATGGTTTAGGTTGGTAAAGACCTCCAAGATCATCGAGTCCAGCTGTTCCCCCAGCACTGCCAGGTCCATCACAACCCATGTCCCCACGATGCCTTGTGTAGGTTATGCCTTGTCTAGCCCAGAGCAGAGGCTAGACAGAGCTAAAGAATAAAGCAGGGATTTATTAAAAGGATCTCCCTCAATGGATCCACCTTGGGCAGCACAAGAGCCCAGCCAGGGCTGCACCCAAGATGAACCAAAATGGTCCCAAAATGCACGAGCGGGCACGGGGTCTGTCACTGTGATCAGCTCTGCTCCATTTGCAGACTGGAGTTCATTGTCCAATTCCAGCTTTAGCCCATGCAGTCCCATCCTTCTTGTTTTTCTCTCCTCAGCCCACGTTGTTTGTGCTCTTGGGCCTGAGATTTGGATCATTTGTCCTTGGTCCCCAGCTGGAGCAGGAATTGTTTTGTCTCCCTGCTCTGTGCAGAGAGCTCACCATCCCCTGATATGAAGCTCAGACCCACACACTAAAGCAACACAGAATCTGAAAAATAGAAAAGCTAAACCTGAGGCATCACCCAAGCACCACATGCACGTGTTTTTTGAACACTTCAGGGATGATGATTACACCTCCTCCCTGGGCAGCCTGCTACAAATGAACCACAAAACCTCTCCATCCACGTCCCAGGCTTGTCCCATTCTCCCTGGATGCCTCCTTGTGCCCAGAAAAAGCCAGAGCTTTGTGGTGCTGCAGGCTGAGGAAATCAGAGTCAGGCTGCCAGCTCAGCTTCCTCAGCCTCTAACATATGCAGGTAGCAGCACTGGTCCCTATGATGTCACCCCAGGATTAGCATGCTGATTAACAGCTGGTTTCTTGCCATTCTAATAGGCTCTAAATACCTCTCCTAGGAGCTCCTAGCAGGAATTGGATTTTGGAAGGGGTGGGAGGGGATATTTTGTACTCACAGGGTCTTCTTCATACCCATAGGGCATTCAGTAATTCTCAGTAATTGTCCTACACTTTATACTTAAAGCTCATTGTTTTCAAAAAGCATTTCATTGGCAGGGGCTGATGCAGTCTCTGTCCCCCATTCCTGGCTCCCCCTTTTCCCTCTTGAATTATTGATCTTTCAGCAGAAGAGGATTTGTCTTCATTATACGTGAGCTGCAATCACCACAGATATTAGTGTAAGCTCATGGTGGCAGATTGATTAGTTCCTTGCATATGGAAGCAGGGGGTCCCTCCCACTTTATCAGGGATCCCCAGAGCCAGCTGTTCTTTACAGGACAAAAAAAATGGAAATTAGATTTCAGTTAAATACATCAGAAATTAGATTAGATGTTATTATTTGAAAATGTCAAGCTTGGGGGAAGAGTGTTCCTCAAAGGACTAAAAAAAAAAAAAAAAAGGTGTTTTATGGAAATATTGGTGGCATCACTCTTTGCTTCAGTGATTTCCAAGTGGGAAAACTTGAGTTTCCCTTCCCACCTCTCATGACCAAGAGATCTAACGGCAATCCTCCTCAACAGAGTGCAAAATTAAACAGTGATGAGAATAAAAACTCACTCACCCTTAGGGACCAGATCTGCAAAAAGCAAGTCTGCATTCCCAACAGCCCTGGAGCATCATTCCTGCTGATCTTTGCTTGTTGTAAGCAGGAAGTTCAAGAGCTAAAGATAGCCAGGGAGGGTTGCTTTTCCATCAGAACCCACTGGAGCTGGTGTGCAAGGAAACAACAGGCATCAGCCAGGCTTTGCTGAGTAACTTCTGCAGTCACAGGCATGTGGGACCAAAGGGGATGAGAAATGTGCACCAGGGCCACAAAACCCTCACACAACAGCACGTGTGGTGTCACCCTGATTTTCTCACGTTCTCACGTTTTACCAAGCCTTCTGATGTTTGCATTTTTGCACAGAACTTTCCCACAAACTTTATGTAAATAACTTATTGTTTTTCATTCCTTTATGGGGGATGAGCAACCTGATGGACTGTTGGGTTGCCCAGTGACATTGAGGAGGTGGCACTGTCACCCTCCAATGACACTGGCATTTCAGAAAGATATATCTATGGAGTCAGATGTTTTAATAAAGAGTTTTTTAGTTTGCTTTGAACAGGACTGCCCGTGTCGTTTGTGTGTCACCCCACAGTGACAGTGTGGCACTCTGGGCCATCAGGAGCACTGGCCATGGTGGTGGCAATGGCCAGGCAGCAGCAGCACACAGGTGCCAGGTAAAACACACCAGGCTTACCAAAGTCATGGACATCCCACACCTGTGGATGCCACAGCATCCCATCAGTCCTTCTTCACCCCAATCTTCTTGGTGAGGAAGGTCCAGAGTCCTCCTTCTGGAGCTGCCACCTTTATACAGTCCACGTTCTGAATGGTTGCAGATGTTCCCACAACTTGGCCTGTCATGGATGCTGGCAGTGGTTGCCTTTCCTTTCCCACAGTGTGCACAGCAGGAACTCTTGTTTGGTGTGCTAACCAAACCTTCACCTCCTTTAGGCCTGGAATTAGCACCGTCCTGTTTCAAACTCCTCTCCTATCTCAGGTTCCTGGTGTGGTGGCTTATCTTATAGCTCCTCCTGTGGCCTCCACATGGTTTTGAGAAAGGCACCTGCATTCTTTAAGTCCTTACAAGGTCACAGCCTCTTACCTTGGGGTCTCAACCCTAGAGCTCATCCTGGAGCTGGCACTGCACTGAAAGGATTCCTCAACAGCAGGAAATTCCCAAGGACAAACCTGACCTGGGATTCACAAAGAAACAGGTTGGCACCCACCTACAGCAAACAAGTACAGGGAGAGCTCAGCATTGTCCCATAACCTGTGGAGCAGCTGCTGCAGAGGGTGACTGAGCTGCACAGTCATCACAGGGCTTTTTTTTGTTTTGAGTCTTACACAAAGAATGACAAGAAACAGTCTTTTCCCTAAGGAGAAGTCTGAGAGTTTTGACATTGTGGTCTATTGGTAAAAAAAAACACTTACAGATTTTTGTTCTATACTTAGATAGTCCACAGAGCCAACCCAAGCAAGCCCACTCAACATCTTGTATCCTGATTGACAGTTTGCTTTCTGCTTGGAAAGCTGTAATCAAGGCTGTTCCCGTTAATTCCAAACACTGCTGCAAACGTCATTTTCTCTACCCACCCCTCTGACCCCTTCACACTTTCCTCTGTCACCTTCCCTCAGCTACTTCCTATCTATCACCCCTAAAACAACTTGTTTCCTTCTCAAACCCTTTGTGGACTGTCAGACTAAACTGAGATAAGATAAGATAAGGTTTAATCACACTGGTTATTTTAGATAGATCCAATTCCAGCTAATCAGAGTCAGTTATTACAGAAAGCTGCAGGTTTATTTAAGTAGAAATTAAGCTATACAGCTAATGTTTCTATTATGAGGACTCTTGCAAACAACTTGGTAATAGGCTGTTAGCACTTTTATATTCATAGCCTCTTTGGCCTGGAAGAACAAGATGATTAACATATGTAAAAGCTCCAAATGATCAGCATCCTTGATGCTGATTCAAAGAACCTCCGAAGAGCCATTCCTCAGATATGTCCTTTTATAACCCAAACCATTTAATTTACATATTCATTTACATATGTCCCACAACACTTTAAAAGTTTCTCGTTGGATTGGTTCAATAGCAATTCATTTATATTTATCTCACTTCCACATTTGTAACATCATTAGAGTCACAATGAGCTTAAAATACTGTAACAAAATCCTTGGTGTCAGAACAACCCCACCTCAGAAATGTCTTATTAAAATTCCTCATCACTGAGTCTCAAAACATCTTCTAATCATATTCCAGTGCAACAAATTAGCAAATCGCAAGGTTGTAGCTCACGTTATCCAATTAAATGAAAATGAAGGACTTTAGCTCTGTCAAAGACAAATTATTCCTACTACTGCTTCCAGCCAACTTGGCCTCCAGTTTCTGGTCGTTTATACCACCTCAATTATGGAGAGACATCCTACAGCAGTGAAGACACTTTGCTCCAAGGGCAGTGCCAAAGCGAGCTTCCCAAATTCCCCACTTTCCCATCTCCCCTTCTGTCACCAAAGGGGTCTTGGGGACAGACAAAGGTGACACAGAGACTCCATCATCAGAAGGAATGAAAAGCACTTTATTATTAGAAATCCACAGTTCTTATAGAAACAATGGTGGACCTAAGACCTGATTGGCCTTTAGGAATCTTCTCTCACCTGTTGGTCAAGAAGGGACAGCTCCTTCTTGTGAACATCTGTGACAAACAGATGAGATTGCACCCCAGGCTCACTGAGATCACTGCTGAGGAGCAACCACCCCAAAGAGGTGCTGGCCTGCCAGCAGAGCCCCAGTGTGCTTCAAGGTTCATGATAATCCTTCATTCTTCAATCATCCCTCCCTAAAATAGTTCTCGTGTTTTGTCAGTCTTTCCTATTTATATTACAAGCTCTCCAGAGACTCTTTATTTAGAAGGCAGCACAATGGAGCCCCGAATTCCCTCAGGAACACAGGTGACATTCCTTTCTTAATCACCATGATCAGCACTGTCACTGACCCTTTCATTCCACATCCTGATCCCACTGTCACACACAGACTTTATTTTTGGAGGCACTTCCACACGTCAAAGGTGGTTAAATGGTTTTTATCATCATCATCATCATCCTGGCAGAGAGAAGGCTTGCTACCATACAAGGACAAAGTCTGCCAGGAACTGAAAAGCTGCTCAGGAGCCTTCTCACTTTTCCAAAGCTAACAGTGTCACTGACAAAGGCATTCACAGGTTCCCTCTGCAATGGGCTGGAATTAATGGAGGGGTGAGTCATTTTTCATTTGCAGAATTTTAATGACTGTCATCATCAACAGCATTTGCATTCATTATTCCTTCGTGACAAACCAAAGGGCTGGGGAAATTTTTACTCTTGGAAAACCTCATCACTGCAATACAAGTTGTGTCAAGGCCTTAATATTTATTTGAATTGTTCTTGATATGCTTTTTGTCTTCTCACAGCACCATGAAGCATATAATTACTGAAGTAAATATATAACCCCACATGCATGTCTCTATAAAATAGTGCAAATATACCACAGAACCAATCATCTCTATAACATAAATACTTTTCCATTGAAAGATCATAGGATTTCATGGGTAGAGTTTCCTTCCCTTTTCAGTTGAGTGGCTGTGGGGCTTGGAAATCTACAGCAGACTGAAAATCCATAGCCAGGGTTTTCAAAAGGAATAAAGGATATGGATTGTGTTTTTTTTTCATGGAAGATTTGGGGTGTCTCCATCAAGAATCTACATTTTTAAGTTGTAGATATCTCAAATACCACTTCCAGCATGTCCCCAGGTACAAAGATGAGGTGAGAACCACTTCTGCAAAGCCATATCCTGGCAATGAGCTGAACATCAGAGGAAATATTCCCAAGAGGTTTGGCCCACATTTTCCACAACCCCAGTTTGGAGAGGCTGCCCAGCAGAGCAGTCCTGACAGCCAGTTCTGCTCCTGGCTTCCCTGGGGAGAATGATGACAGATGAGTCAGCTCATGCCAAGCAAGAGAACAGCTTTTCTGATTTAGATTTTCCATCAATAAGAAGAGCTCAGAGAGCAATACCTTGTGCCAGTTGGGTCAACAAGAGATTCCAGAGTGTTCTGGTTTTTCATTATTTGATAAAATAGATAAACCTCACCCAATACCTACCCAGCAGAGGGATAAAACCCTCTCCAAGGAAATTAAACACTCATGATCTCACATCTGTGAGGGGAGACACAGGTAGGTCAGGGCTGTTTTGGAGCTGCTCCAAGGGCTGGGTCTGACCAGGGGACTGTCACTGCCACTCCTCAGACCTCAGGGCAAGGAGCACAAAACTGGGACCAGCAGCTACACTTGCTGTACCTTGTAGGGAATCTTGATGGATTTATTTTCTATTAAAATAACAATTTTTAAATTTATTTAGTTCTATATTTCTATATCTTAGGGTGGGGACAGCCTATTTTTACTCTATAAGTAAATATAAATCTATCTTTACTGAAAGGAAGCTTTTTTACCTTTGGTTTTAATTCTGGCTGCAGCAGAGCTTTGCTTTCATGTTGGAATATGCCTGGCAGTGTAGATTTTCAGCATAATAAACCTGAGCTACAGAACTGACCTGTCACAGATCATTGCAAACCTGGCCCAGATTTTAAACCCACCACAAAACAGTGAAAGACTCCATATTTTATCTTTTATTCTTTTAAACACAAATATAATTTATTTCATTCTTTGGTAGCCCAGTGAACACAAGCATCAGGAGCAGCACAGGTTCCATGTAAAACAATTGGGGGCCTGTACTCCCTACTCCAGCATTGCCTGTGTTTTATATGATGTTTTCTCTGCTTTAAATTCTATGTTCTGTTGATTTTCCCCAACTAATTAGAGAGACATTTTATGGTACCAAAGAGACAATTTTTTTCCCTTTCAGTCCCAGACCTGCGAACTCCCTGATTTCTCATCCTTATTTGATCAACAGGGAGAGTAATGACAAATTGGTCATTTACAATTCTCCAGGTGAATCCTCCATCCCTGGGTGTCTCTAACTAAGCCAGTCTGTGTCAGGAATTCCTGATGCCATCTTTTGAAAGCACTTACAGAGCAAAGCTTGGAGGAAACAATGCACCTAAAAAAGCCATATTTTATACTCTGCCTCCTCATGCAGGACTCACACACACGTGGAGCAGCATTTAACAGTAGTTATCTCTACTCTATTGAAAAAGGAACTTTCCAATTTTCACTTATGTTAATACAAAACCTAATGTCCTGTGGAAGCTGATGTGAGTAGTGCATGCATGAATTATTATCGATTTCCTTGCAAAGACTTATCTGTGGACTACAAACAGTCTCAACATAAAAGTTAAGGTGAAATACTCTCTCCAATGTATTACACAAAAGGAAACTATTTCCATTCTTCTGTGGGTAAACGGCAGGATATTGCTATGATACCCAGTTAATCCTTTTGGATGAGCATTAGATTTTTCTTGGCACAGCATCTTGTACTACTCCAAAAAAAAAAAAAAAAAAGGGAAAAATGCTGTTGCCAAGGCATTAAGCAAGAAAATGTTGAATGCTATTCTTGCAAAAGGAGCTTGAATAAACTATCAATGCACAGGATAAAGTGGAAAATGCATGAGTCAGGCTGAGCCACTCTATCTGCTGGGGGAGAGGCACACCCCAGCAAGGCTCTGCCTGGGGCAGCAGAGATGGAGATGCTGTCCTGGGAGCTGCTCCCAGAGTGGCAGCTTTGTCTTTTGCTGGTGACTCAAAGTTTAAGCTTTGTCAGAAAATAATTATTCTGCCCACCTAGGGAAAACATTGATCTTTTCATGAAAACATCTAAACTGTACACTTTTGCACATCATGGATACCAAACCAGAAAATAATAAATGATGCTACAGAACTTCACAGGCATTTCTGTGTCTCTCTTCATGCTTCCATTCTTCTTTGTGGGGGGTGCTCCGTGGGTGGATCCCAGCACATCCCCAGTGCACAGAGATTTCATTTGTTGGTGTTTTCCATTGCTCATCACAGGAGTCCCCAGGTGAAGCCTAAATGGAGTTCTGTGTGCATGTGAGGAGCCCAGACCAAAGGGGACACAGCCACAGGAAAGGGGAGAACAGCAGCACATGCACCCAGGCTCATCCAGCAGTGCATTTCCATTTGTGAACAAAAAATTTGTCCATTTTTTTCTCTCTGCAGCTCAGACTGGGAAGTTACCTTCTCCTCCTTCAGCACTGCTCCACCAGGGAAAGCTGCAGCCAGGGAGAAGGGATTTTCCCTCAGTGTGTGAGAGTTGAGGCTGTTCAGCCTGAAAAAGAGAAAGCTTCAGAGAGACCTTACAGCACCTTCCAGTGCAGATGGGAACTCACTTTTAGCAGAGCCTGTAGTGACAGTCCAAGGGTAACGATTTAAAACTGAAAGAGAGTCTATTTAGATTAGACATAGGGAAGAAATCCTTCCCTGTGAGGGTAGGGAGGCACAGGGTGCCCAGAGCAGCTGTGGCTGCCCCTGGATCCCTGGCAGTGCCCAAGGCCAGATTGGACAGGGCTTGGAGCAGCCTGGGATAGTGGGAGGTGTCCCTGCACATGGCAGGGGTGGAATGGGATGAACTTTAAGATCCCTTCCAACCCAAACCACTTTCTGATGTTATGACTCTATGAATACTGAGAGAGGACTTAAATTTCCACTGGTCTTACCTTGAATGGAAAAATCTGATTTTAAACCAGCTGGCCAGGAGGGTGTGGGGACACCAGGCATGCCAGAGATGGCAGGGAGGAACATGTAGCTTCTGATTTTATGTTCAAACCAAGCCTGCTGATTTACTGAAATTACCATCCATTTGCACTGCTGTAAATGAAATCCAGAGCAGAGCTGGAGTTAATACATGGGCTGTTCTGATACTGCAAAGCTGTCATTGTTTTTACCTCCTCTATCACAAAGGCACGTAACTGCACAGGATCCCCAAATACCCTGTCTTCTGTTCAGTACAAGGAAAATGAATTCACCCTGATCACTCCAGCAAACACTACACCTACTAAGGCACATATTTAATCAAATAATTAGGAGAGGTGCAGGGGAAATGTGTGCTGAAAAGATAATGTTGCACTTTAAAGGATTCATTATTGGTTATTACATTTTACACAGAATGTCATTTTCTTTACGAGTTAAAGAAAAGGTGAAGGTAGAAAAACAACATCCTACTGACTAAATGCTTCAGCTCCATCTAAATTACAGACTGTTGAGGACGTGCCTGAGAGTGGAGGTGCCACCTTTCGAAGGAGCACTGCCATTATGTTGCTAACATTTCACTATCTGATTTTTCCCTTTTCAAAGTTACTCTCTACATTCGAGCACTTTGGCACAGACCTACCTGGGCATTGTGACAGAGCTTTCCTGCCCTGTAACTCCCAGAGCCAGCCTGCAGAGCCCGCAGGAGGGTGGAATCAGAGCCTGGGACACAGGGGAGTGAATCACCATCCATGGGAGCACGCTGGGGAACTCGAGTGCCTGGCAAGGACCAGGGAAAGGGAACCAAGGCAAAGTGCAGACAAACAAAGCACAGCAGAAAGGAGGGAGGTGCAGGAGAAGACATTGTTAAATGCTGACCCTCAGCCTCATGTTGACAGCCAGCAGTAGCTTTGATTTAACGTGATGTAATTTAAAGAACAATCCAACCTGCAAAACAGCTGAAAATCTTTCCCTGGGTTCCACAAACTGCAGTTCTCACTGTCAGCTCAGGAATATTTTAACTATTTGTTGGTCTCTTCACTTTAAAAAACACTTATAGAAAAGTGTCTGCTGCTAGTTCTGCTGCTAGTATTGAGACTTCCTGTCAGCCTCTACAGAAATTCTTTGAGAGTCTGACAGGATTAAGAGGATTAATACATTAAAGCATTATTACAGCTTTCACAGGGGATTTTCAAAGACTTTACACAGTGATCTATTTGTCCTGTTACATAAAACGAGCATTAATAGGCTGATTGAGAAGAATCACTGCAATCAATAACCTTAATTTTTGAAAACATCTTCTGCCATCAGAAGCACGAGCTGAGGTCACCATCCCTCCCACAGCCTGCACTTACATGGAGCTGCATGAACACATTTTTGGTGAATGCCAAAGGTTGGCCCGGGTGGTACAACCTGCTGCTGGCAGGCAGAGATTTGTTAACACTGAATCATCAAGCCCAGTTTCCCAGTCCCTGTGGAGTCCTGGCTGAGTCATTGCCTGGACTGCAAAGCTCAGAGCCCATCCTGCCACGGGATTGACAAATGGCTCCCCTTAGAGAAGGGAGTTTTTGCCTTAACTAAAAGTTTGTGGGTAGGTGTGTGTCTGTCCCTTGCTGGGGTGCTGCTGCTCTCCTGCTGGAGATGATCTCTGTGTTGGGACATCATGAAATCAAATTGCCCAAAGCCACTCACTTCTTTATACACAGTAATAACACACTTGTTTTATAGCCCACCTGGAATCACTGGATTGCTTAGGTGGCCTATTTTCCAACAAAACCATGCACTCCTTGAGTTTCCTAGTGGCCAGATTCCTCATGGAGCATCCAGAGGACACTTAGGGAGGACATGGTTTGGGCATTGTCCTTGTGGCACTTTCTTGCTGTGACAAATAAAGAAGCAAACAGTGATATCAAGATGTTGTCCTCTCCCCTGCACTGCCCAGCACCAGCCTGGCTTGGCTGACCCTAATCCCTGACCCTAATGCCTCCATCCTCCAGCCACTCAACTCCTAATTTATTTCAGCATCATAAGCAGCACTTTTCCTTGGTGATTTTCCAAGCTGCTCTCACAGGGACAGGGTCTGCACCCCCCAGCATGACACTCTCACCCTCCCTTGCATTTCCCTGGGAACAGTTTCACATCATCCCTCAGCAAAAACCTCAGTGTTTCATTGAGAAACTTTCCCTTCAAAAATTTTCAAGGATAAAGGGCATCCCCTCTCATCTCCATCTCCTTCTCTGTCTGCTTCATGTGAGTCTTTACAATATTTAGGCACAGAGAGGCAGATACTCATCTGCTGCAAATCAGCATAAATAGTCCAGGTGAGGGTCAGGGCAGCATTTTCCAAAAGTGTCTCCTGAAATAGAGAGATCCTCCTATCCCATGGGCTCTGCTAGGAGGACTGGATTCCAAAGCTCTTTTGCCTTGTGCTTTTGGGAAAATACAGAAGGCACAGTCTTTGCTTGTGGGTGTCCTGGATTTTCCAGCAGTACTTTACTTAACTAGCCCCAAGTAGACTCACATCTACATAATTCACAGACCTCAAGGGGTCCATGTACCTCTAAATTAGGAAAGGAAGCATTAGCCTTGGCTTTCAGATCAAGACCTAAAATGCAGAAAAATTAAAATTGAGGATTTTTTTTTTCTGAGCTAGCCCAGATATCCCATTCTCAGTGAGATATGACAGGTATTTTATGTATAATTTCCCCAGACTCTTCTGAAAATCCAGGCACTCTGAAATCTCTCAAAGACCATGCAGGGGTCACTCACCTCACACCCATTATCTTCTCCAAGTGGCTGCTTAGCCATTGAGTCTAGTCTCAATTAAGAGCTATTAATGAGCTACTTGTAGCAGTGAGATGTATATTACTGTATAAATGTGATTGGCAATTTTGGGATGCTGTGAAATGCAAGGCTGGCTCTGTGAGGAAGGCTTCACACTGAGATTTCAGCACTGCCACGCCAGGCAGAAAAGAGTTTGTTATCCTACAACAGGTTAACATGCTCAGGAGTTACCAAAGCCTTGAGGCAGCAGGAGCCTGGTGGGTGGAGGGTTAAAACTACTTTGAATTTATGCTGGGTATCAAAGGTATCAATGCAGGGAGATGCTGCAGCTGGAACAGAGTATCAGGTAAGATTTAAAAAAAAAAAAAAAAGGAAAAAAATCCTAAGAACTTGTATATCCAAATCAGCATCTTCTCCCCTGACAGTTTTCTAAGAACATGAGCTTTGCCTAAGAGCAGGAGGCACAGGCACATGATTAAGCAGGTATTGCAAATGGCTTGGAGCTGAATAATGGAGAATCAGGGAAGCCTCTTGGATCTGACCTAAGCATAGGTAAATAGAAACACAGTTTTCTTTTATTTCTCTTCTTTCTCCATGCTGCTGTGTTCTACCTTTGATTTTACAAAATAGCTTTCCATTTACATTTGCTTTTCTTTTTACTTCTTGACTGGATATTTGGCCCATCTCCCAGAGTTCATCCTCAGTTCTCCAAAACACCTGGACTGCAGAGGTGGCAGGTTGTGCCTGTGCTAAGAGAGAGGGGCACTGGCTGGGACTGCTCCTTGCCTGGGGGAGTTCAAGACCACCAGTCCCCTCTGGATCACTCCTGGCCACAGCCCCTCTCCCTTTAGATTTGTGAATCCAGTTGTATTTTACTGGATTCCATGGGAATGGCAGCATGCACAAGTCAGGGAATCTTTTCCAGGGCCAAGGTCAAGAGAGTCTTTCCAAAGTTTTTCTTCTCCTTTATGGAGTCTCCTTCTCTGAGCTATTCCAAACCTGTCTGGCTGTGATCCTGCTCTAGGTGAGCCTGCTGTGGCAGGGGCTGGGCTAGATGAACTTCACAGATCCCTTCCAAACCCAACCATCCCATGTGATCCCACCCTTCAGCCATCGAGTCACTGTGATTTGCAGCACCTGACGTGGATAAATGGTTAGAAAAGCAACTCTAGCAAGTGGTTGCTGCTCTTCCTCTCAGTACTGAGATCTCCTATCAGCCCCTATACAGAAACACTTGTGTAGTTTGACAGGATTAGAAGGATTAATGTATTAATGCATTATTAGAGCTTTTACAGGAGATTTTCAAAGACTTTAAGAGTGAGATCCATTTGTCCTGTTACATAAAACATGCAGTAATTGTCTTAATTGCTTCATTGTGAGTAGGTATTGCTACTTAAATACTTCTGCATGTCTAATTGTGCCAGTTCTTCCAGGATCTTTCAGCAGTACAAAACAACCAGGTGAGCCCAGCATCAGCCTGCTCTCCAAAGACTTCTCTTAATTCAGCCAGAATTCTCTGTTGTGTCTCTAAACCAGACAGAGGTAACAAATCTGATGTATAATCCTGAAAAACCCAGTCCAAGCATGCAAAGCAAATGCCATGCACAGGTGGCTGTGAGCACAGCCTTGCTTGGTTTCACCACCAAGTAGAAATGAGTGCAAATTTCAAGGGAGCAAATTAGTAAAGAAGAACTGCTGGAAGAACAAGATGTCCTTCTCCTGTGGTATTTCACAGAGGAACCAATCATTAAACAGACCACAAAGGTCTGGCTGAAGCAGAATCAGCAAAGAAACATCAGGAGATGTGAGCTCTGCTGCTTAGGCATGGCCAGGGGCCTTCTGGCCATGCTTAAACTTGTCAGAGCTGAGTCCCTCACTGCAGGTACAACCACCCATTATTCTGTTCTTAACTTTGCCTTGTTGACAGGAATCTGTTCTTCCTGGAAGACACAAGATCTACATCTTTTATGCCCTGCAAAAGAACATGGGAAAGTGGTATCTGGGACACAGCTGGGTGGGTCCCTTGGAGTGACCTTTGAGAGAAAATTACGAATAGAACCACAGAAAGCTTTGGGCTGGAAGGGGCCTTAAAGCTCCTCTTTCCACTCCATGCCATGGGCAGGGACACTTCCCACTGTCCCAGGCTGCTTCAAGTCCAAGCTGGCCTTGGACACTGCCAGGGATCCAGGGGCAGCCACAGCTGCTCTGGGCAAACAGTGCAAGTACAGAACTTTTTTCACCAAAAATGCTGATTTACCATGGAAACGTGCAAGCATTGTTTCAGCTTCTTCAAGAAACACACATTGGTTTAGTGAGGGCCAGCAAGTTCCTACATTACTGGGGTAAAGACTAATGCACAAGAACAGCTGGATTCTCATTTATTTTGTCCAGGTTTTTGCCTCTCAGAAACTGCCATCCTCTGCTTCCAAGAAAAAAATATGAGAATAATTAGATTAGATAAATGAGGAATCATTTACATTTCAGGAGACTTTTCTCAATTCTCAAGGAGCTTAAACAACAAAACACAAGAACTCTTGTCCCTTCAGAAATTCTCCCTTTATTTCCTGTTCTGTTGGGTTATTCAGTTCCTGTCCTTGCCCTGGGCTGCAGGCAGAGGACACTGGAGGTTTGCCTTGGCTGCTTATTTTTGGGCCTACATGGCAGATGAAACCACACATTTGCCTCTCCTTCATAGCCTTTCTCATCTTAGCAAACAAAAATCTGATTATAACAGAGAAGTGGTTACAAGGCATGATTTGAAAGGGCAGAGCACTTTGCTTTCTGGAGATTTTGAGGGAGTAAGGAAAACAAACAAGCTTTATGAAATGCTCACAAATAATTGACTCTGAGTTTTCTTATTCCCAGTTATTTGCCAAGTTCTCTTGCATACGTGATTTCACCTGCCCAAAGAATCAGCTGAATTCCCAAAAAATCAGAAATTCAAATGAAAGTGCCCACAGGGATAGCAAAGGAGTAGGAAAAAAAGTGAGGGCTGCTATGCTGGAAGAAGAATTTATCAGTAAGGAAATAAAGAGACTTACAGTGGAGAAGAAGCAGAATCTAATCTGCTGAGGTCTTTTGTCCAGCTGTGACATCCTCTTCCATGAAGGAAACAGGTTCTTACTTCAAAAACACACAAAATCCTGGCACAGGGAATTGATGCTGTCTTGCTGCACTCAGGGAACAAACAGCACCACACAGACTTCTGTCCCCCTAGCCTTGCTGCAATGGAAATTGTGTTTCTCAGTGTGCCTTCTACATCTGAATTATCCGAGGAGTGTTTATCATTCCATGGGCTGCACTCACTCAACACCTCCTTGTTTGAACTCTCCAGGGATTCTTTGGTCTTTGGAAGAAGTGGGTGATATCTGCTGCAAACACAAGCCTGTTTTTCTTACCACTTTCTTTAAATTTCTGTATACAGGCAGGTCAGAAGAGCAGAATATTCACCTCTCCTGCTGTTGCAGGGGCTCTGCTCCCCTTCACCATCTATTTAAATGCTTGCATTTGATTTAAGCCAACAAAACCCAGCTATGGTGATGTGTTTGCCCCCCATGTGTGACTCTGTAAGTGCTCAACCATGTAAAGAAAGGAGTTGGATTTGCCCAAATGTTGACTGTGGAGAGACTGAAGCTAAGGTTTAAATATCTGTCACTAGAAATACAAAAGAAATATATATATTGATGGACTGTTTGCAATTCTTTTCATTGTGGGCTTTAAAAAACGCAAATTTGTGGGTTTCAAGCCTCTTAATAAGCTGTCAGATTTAGATGAAAAACTATATAAAGTGCAGTAATTAAAAAAGAAGGAGTAGAATAGCACAGAAATTAAAGAGAAATCTTTGTCCTAATTTGATTTGTGACTTCTTTGTAACAGAATAAAGCATGTGTAGATATTAACAATTAATTTCCATAACCAACTCCAATCAGCCAATTCAGAGAAATGTGCATTGCCTTCTGGAAAGGTGGGAGGATTCCTTTTAACCTATTAACACCCTTCCCTTCAGATTCGTTCTTGTCTACTTTTTTCCTTTGCCAGAAAGAGTTGTTTATTGATGAAGAAAACAACTTACTGGGTGACAGAGCATTTAATTTTCAAAGCTTCAGGGTTCCATCAAGGTTTCAGTCTTGGTTACATACACCAAAGAAATGAAAGTATTGCCTGTAGTGCCCGCTTGAGAGATGGAAAATTGAGGCACAGAATAAACTGCCTTGCATGAGGTCTTGTGGGAATTCTCTGGGAAAGAAAAGGATCCACCTGTGGGGTCTCTACTGCCTTCTGTTTCTCATCCTTCATCTTTGTAACTGAGCACCACTGCCAAGATTCCTGACAAACCTGCCACCTCCTAAA
The DNA here is from genome assembly GCA_013400575.1 of Peucedramus taeniatus. NCBI lineage: Eukaryota > Metazoa > Chordata > Aves > Passeriformes > Fringillidae > Peucedramus > Peucedramus taeniatus. The sequence continues at coordinate 660,041 of WBNO01027761.1, read as the reverse complement.
ACACTCCCCACATTTACCACACAAGACACACATTTAATGTGCATTTAATTGCCTGTAACATGCAAAGAGTCGGGGGCAGAGAAATGGAGGTGGCTTGTCTGAAGTCAGAGAAAAATGAGGCCAAATCAGGCAGGACTGGCTGATCCCCAAATCCTCTATTTAAGCTCCCCAAGCCCACTGCACTGTGCCATGGCAGTTGTTCCTTGCTTACGTTGTTCCTGGTAATAATTAAATAGAAAGTTTCATAGTTCTCCACTGAGTAATAAAGCAAAAGGCACTTGGATTCCCAAATCCTCCATTTACTGGTACAGGTAAGGCTGGCTGTCTACACACATTATTCAGCTCTAATTAGAACTGTAAAGGATTTCCATGACTTTTTAGTTTTCCCTGTTCAGAAGTAAATCCATCCTTAATACCATGGAGAACATGTTCTGAGAAAGTCAGAGAGAAGGGAGAATTAAAGAAAAGCCCAAGCGAAGATGTGGGAGAGGATGCCAGGTACAATCACTGAAGCAAATAAAGTGAATTAGTTGGAGAGGCAGCAGCCATTCTGCTGGGAAAAGGAATAGGGATGGAATGGCAAAGCAGGGAGGGCTGGATGGTGATTTAAAGTTAGCAGAGACAGTGAACAGGGGGTTCAGCAGGCACCTGTTTATTCCATTTACATGGGCTGGGATCTGGGTGGCCAAATCAGTACGAGGGGTATTTGGGCACTGTTTGTCTCTGCATAGCCCAGAGCACACTTTGGCCTCTGTTTTGTCATGAAGTTTTCAATCTATCATAAAAAAGTGGATTCCTTTTCCTTCTTCTGCCAGATACTGAGTGAGTGATGGGCTGCTTGAAGGCTTGAGCCACTGAAAATAAATTGTCCAAAGCCACTCACTTCTTCTTTATACACAGTAATAACACACTTGTTTTATAGCCCACCTGGAATCACTGGATTGCTTAGGTGGCCTATTTTCCAACAAAACCATGCACTCCTTGAGTTTCCTAGTGGCCAGATTCCTCATGGAGCATCCAGAGGACACTTAGGGAGGACATGGTTTGGGCATTGTCCTTGTGACACATTCTTGCTGTGACAAATAAAGAAGCAAACAGTGATATCAGCATGAATGGCTTTGGACCCTGTAATTACCATTGTCTTTGATAAAGACTTACACAAAAAAAAAAAAAAAAAAGGTGCCATGTCTGTCCATGAACAATTTGGTAGCTATGGAACATAAGTTTTCTATCTGAAGTTCATTAGAGGACCAAGGTCTGCACTGAGGTGCCAGTCCTTCATTCAGTATCTGTGGGAATGCCATAAGACACTTTTTATGGTGCCAGCAGAGTAGTTTGGGGTGATTCTGGGAAACAGAAGTAACAGCAGGGTGGATTCAGTCAGTCATGGCCTGGCTCTGTGCTTTGAAATATTCTCCACCACCAGTAAAACCATGAGATCATCTCTTGATTAAAAAGGGAAAGTCAAATATCTGTATAAGGGCAGGTCCAGGTCTTGAAAGCACCACAAGCCATAAAACACTCCTGGTTTGTTTTTCAGTTTGACACAAAAAGTAAAACATGGAAAAGTTTCCCAGCTGGGGGTGCTGGCCTAACTTTAACCTGACAGCCAGCTCTGGGGCTTTTGCAGAAAGCTTCAGAAAATTTAGAACTTTGCAGTGAAGCAACAGTGAGGGTGGCACTGAGCAGGGCAGGGACAAGAGATGTGTCCATGTCTGAGAAGCTGCAAAGAGCAGGGGAGGCACCTCGGGCAGGTGGCCCCCAAAAAGCATCACCCACCTCCATCCCAGGAGAGAGCACCCTGCAGTGGGAAAGCTGCTTCAGCCAGCAAGATCAGAGCTGTGGGCAAGGAGATGGCCAAGGCCCAATTTCCAAATGCCAGCCTCATTGGAGATATACAGCTTGGTGTTGAAGCAGATCCAGGAGGGTAATAAATAACACATTAAAAAGACATTACTCAGGTTGAGCCAACTGAAACACCCAGGTTTCAAAACAGCAAATTAAAGTGCTGCAGTTCCCCTTCCCTTGTTACAAAAACTAAGGTTAGCATTTTTACCTGGAAATTTCTTAGTATGCAGAAGCTGCATCTTTCAATTAAAAAAAAAAATCCAAACCCAAGCATTTCTAAAAGGAAATTTCAGTAAGTTGATAACAATTTGATTAACATGGATTGACCAGGACAGCTACACAACACCTTCTGCTAGAAGATATTCAGTCAATGTGGAAGCCAATGTCTTTTTGACAGTGCCATGTGCAGGAGGGCTGGGCACTGCACACCAGTCCCTGGGTTCTTAAGCAATCTTAAGGACAATTGAATTTCATTATTGTTGTTGTTTTGGAGAGGAAGAAGGAAGATTTTTTTTCTCCCATGGTAAATAAAAGGCTCAGGAGGCCAGAGAGCAGAGAAGATCTGCTTTGACCACCACAGGCCTGAAATTTTCTGAGCAATTGTGGAAAAGTGGTATTGAGATATTGAGAGCCCACTTGTCCACCTCCCCAGCAGCTTTGTTGGCACCTTTTTCTTTGGGTCAAGATGAGAAAAAAAAAATTAAAAAGAAGCAAATAATAGAGTTGACCTCTTCAGCTCCATTCCTAGACAATTGTTTGTTTATCCCAAATCTCTCTGTTATCTACCCTCATCCTCTGCTGGTTTTAAAAAATAAAAGCAGACGAACACCCAGTATCAAAACTAACACTGTGGACAATTTATCAGCAATTCCAAAGCAACTGTTCATGTTTTGCAAAGCCATCAGTGCTCCTGGTGTGTCAGTCACTCCTGCAGCAGAACTCAGCAACTCGAGGCTGGTGAGTAAATCCAGAGTGTGTCCAGTGAGGGCTCTGCTCATGGAAAGCAGCACCACTCCACTACAAATCCCTGTTTGCTCTGCTCATTGCTGGCTGCACGTGATTTATTGTGCTCCTCATCCATCAATGGAGAGGTGGAGTGAAGGAAAGAGGGAGAAGGAAGGGGCAGATGAAGGGCAGAGCTGTCAATTACAACACAAAGGTGATTTTCACCCTTTATTGTTCAGCACGTTTGCCATCGACACACATTATTATTATTTGGGTCTTTGTTTGCCTCCAAATCCAATCACAAATGATTGGGTGTTGTACTACAGCACAAAGTGTTCATACCTGATAAATCCTGCTTGGCTCGAGCACCTGGCTCAGCTGAAAGCCTTCCAGCACCCTGGGAGTAATTAGTCAAAGTCCCTTCCCTGGCCAATCAGTTATGCTGGACCAGAGGAAATTCTGGTGGTACAAGAAGTTGCTGATTCCCACTCTCATCAACACAGGCACACTGTGGGCTCTGGATTCTCCAGCATTTTTCCACAGCATTGTCAGTTTTCATGGAGAGAGGGAAAATGTTTTTCTCTCCACTGTACCACAGAGTCATGTGTATTTGATCAACACAGAACTACCCAGAGATGGGTGCAGAATGACCTGTATTCCCAGTACATCAAGTGTACACCCGCATGATAAACAGATTTTTGACTCTTCAGTCTGTATCACACAGTGAATGTTGTAGAACAACACCACATTGCCCAGGAGGTGCAGGTTCTCAGTAGAAGATCACCATTAATATGATCACCATATGTTTCTGGCTTCCCCAAAGACCTGTGTCTTAAATCCCCCTGCACACTACAGAGAATTGGAGTAATGCTTAGAGGTGTGGTGCTTATGTGCACTGAAAAATCATCAGGATCCCAGGGGCAGATTCCTATCTAAGTGCTGTAACACCTGAAAAAGCAAGTGCTTAAAAAATAGACTTAAGTGATAAAGCTCTGCCCCTTCTATGGTGCCACCTCCTCCCACACTCTGCTGTGGAGGGCTGAACACTACTTTTGCAGGTTTTGGGTAGGATCAATCTTTTGGGCTCATTCCTGTGCTTTCTCCAAAGTTGTCTTGTTTCCTGCTTCGCAAGAGTGAGGCACAGTTTCCAAAAAGAAACAAGTTGTGTTTGTGCACAACCATACACCAAATGTGCATGTTTGTTCTCAGCTCTTTCCTCATCCCAGTCAATAAACATGTACAGCACAGGAGATCCTCATCACAGCCCTGCAAAAAGCAGAGCTTTGAAGGATTTATAATTATCTCATTAGGGCTGCAGGTAGTTGGGCATACACGTGGTTACAGACAATGTGGACAGTCTGCAATCATCCCAACTCATGGCACAGATCTTCCCACAACATGCACACATAAATCTCAAGTATTAATCATAATACTCCTGTGTGCAAGGGGAGTGTGGACAAAACCTCTGTGCACTTGCCTGTTCATGCTCCTCATGGTCTTCAGATATAAACACAAAAAAAACACACACAGATGTTAATGATGAATAAACACAAGAACAGGGAACATTTCCCCACATATTTGCAGCAGACAGGAGCTTATGTGTGTAATAAAGTCCACCACACGTAGGATCCTAATTGCTTTTGTGAAGCCAGGTGCCTGCAGACTCCACATTTACATAAAATATCCAGATCACACGAGCTCTCCCTGCCCATAACTCTCCTGATCCCCTTTGTGGAATGCTGGGCTGCATGAAGAGCTCTTATAGAGCAGAGCTGATATTGCCAACCAAATTGAAGACATGGCTTTGCAAGATGTTTAAAATCTAGCAAATTTGTAGCTGACATGCAACTCTCCAGAGCACTGGTAGGAAGAAAAGATCAGATTCGCTTCCAGACATAGAATTTTGGGATGGGTAGCCAGAGAGTTATTTCAAGAATAATCAGCTGCACATGATCAGTTTAAGGTATTTTAAATCTCTGAGTCACAAGGAAGGTGAATACTTCCACGTGCCACAGGTGAGGAGCTTGGATTGGGATTCAGACTGCAGAAGGGGTTTCTCAGACTGAACAGACAGGCTTTGGGGAGAAAAGCTACTTCAGTTTCCACTTTTATTAAGCTTAAAGGAAGGATTGGCAAAGGAAAAAAGGAAGCATCTGTGATCACAAAATCAGTTTGCAAGACAGAAAGGGAAAAACCATCATGTTAGGTGATTTCTGGGACCAAAATGGAGAAAACCTGAACTTTCATTTGTTGGTCCCCCTCTGCCTGATGCTGAGGAAGACCAGAGAGTGTGAGCACCCCAAGTTACCCTCTGCAATCCTGCCTCTGGCTGAGTGCCCTGCACAGGCAGCAGGAACCTTCCCCCAGCTCTTACTTACCCCCAATCCCATTTTATCAAGACCATTACCTTGCAGCAGGGAACCCCTCATTTCCTCCTAAAAACCCTGGTATCATGTTTTTGGCACTCTATAAATGCCTTTTGGAATGAAAGCACTACTCCACAATATCCTTGTAGTAGGGGCTTATTCAAACAAACAGCATGGAGAAAACCTACCCCTCTCTTATTTCCTTTTGTAGCTGCACATTGCTTTGTCCTTGCCCACTATGGGCACACCCATGGATTGAGTTTTAATTTTCACTTTATTTTCTTTAGGTTTTCGTTTGTTTGACTCACGTCAGACTGACCAAGGAGCGATTGAGTTCCCAGCATGGCATGTAATACTCAGCAGTGTTTTATCCTTTCACTTAAGGATCAAATGCAATTGCTGGGGGACTGAAAAAGTGGGGAAGGATTTAATGGACACTAACAACACTTGCAGCTAGCAGTGGGTCCTGGTGGCAAAATAATCCAGATGCCAAAAATACAGAAACCCAAAGGGTGTTCTGAGATGCCAGTGGGGTTTGCTGTACCTGTCTTAACCTATGCCAGAAGAAAAGACATCAGAGTTTCAAGGCTTTCATGGATTCCCACAGGGATGAGGAAGTAATTTCTTTCAAAGCATTGCACAATTAGTCCAGTGAAAAATAGCTTGGGGGGGAGGTCATTTTCCACTGACTCATCACAGACTGGCCACTGTGAAAGGCAGGAAGCAATGAAAATGCACTGGGTGATCACAGGAGATAAGGCAAATCCTCTGCTCCCACTTAACTTCTGCAGGAGCAGAAGTTCTCCTGGCAGCTCCCCCAAGGAAAGGGGAGCTCAGCACAAATTCCACATGTGCTCACATTCTATAATTGATGAGCTCAGTGAGTTCCCAGCAAAGTAGCTCCTTCCAGCCATTTCCTTTATTTACACGTAATTGTTTGTTTAAAACCATAAAATGCAAGCCCAGAGGGAGCCTGAGAGTTTGACCTGCTGTGCCCTCTGTAAGAGATCCAGGGTCACAGCAGGCACTTCCCTGCCCTGCAGTGCTGGCACCTCCCAAAAGCTGCTGCTGAGCTCCCCCTTCCTGGGCAGCTCCCTCCAAAGTATCTCCTGCTCTGTGAAGACACGTGGAGGATTTAGCATTAAATCAATCCTCAGGACACACAGCCTGGATGCACAAAACCACACTTCTGGGCTCACTGCCTTGGGGATGAGAGTGATTCAGGAGACAGCAGCTTCCCTCAGGAAAAGGCAAGAATATCTGACAGGTCCAGGAAGGCAAGATGTGCTGTTTGCTTTGGCCCTAATCCCACAAAGCCTGAGAGGTGTGTTAGCTTTCCTCACAGCAAATAGTGCCATCACAGTTTATCTTGCTCCTTATCCCTGCTCTGCAAAGCAGCTTGACCCCCTTTGCATTGGCACTGAACCTTACAGTGATGCCTTAGGATTTTAGCTTTTTTTTTTTCATATATTTGTAATTCTGCAGTTCTTTAGTGTATAACTCTAAACTCCAAACACTGTGTGAGCTGCTGCTTTCCCATTTTGGGCAGACACAACAATTCCTCTCCAGGCCTGGCAATCAAGGACACCTCACTGCCTCAGGGCCTGAGAGATGGAAACAAAAGTGAGTTGGGGGGAGCAAACTTGGGGTAAATGACTTCATTACCTGAAGCTGTAATTAATTAACCCCCAATATGCAAATGGAGCAAACTTATAAAAGTGTGAAAACCCGTGACCCATCATCCATTTTTGGGTGTAGACCCTCAAAACATAATAAGGTTAAACTGATGCCTTAGGATTTTAGCTTTTATATTTTTCATATATTTGTAATCCTGCAGTTCTTTAGTGTGTAACTCTAAACTCCACACACAGTGTGAGCTGCTGCTTTCCCATTTTGGGCAGACACAACAATTCCTCTCCAGGCCTGGCAATCAAGGACACCTCACTGCCTCAGGGCCTGAGAAATGGAAACAAAAGTGAATTCAGGGGAGCAAACTTGGGGTAAATGACTTCATTACCTGAAGCTGTAATTGGAAGATTCACCCCCAATATGCAAATGGAGCAAACTTATAAAAGTGTGAAAACCTGTGACCCATCATCCATTTTTGGGTGTAGCCCCTGGGGGGCTTCATCTGCCCTGAATGTACCTGAAGGCCCTTCAATAAATAGAACTGCTTTTTATTCCCTTAATTTTGTCTGGCCTCTGTTTTTGGGTAGCCCAAAAAGGCATCAGCAGTGTATTCCTGGGCATGTCTGTGGCTGGGATCCAGCCTGGCTGCACACCTGGCTGCAGGATGCTTGTAGCACCTGAGGCAAAGCCCTGTGTGTTGTGTGCAGTGGTGAGACCTGTGCTGTGCCCGTGGATAGCTGGGTACCAGCGAGGTGTATGGCTGTGTAATTATACTGCAATTAAATTTAATAGCTCTGCTAACAGCTCAACTGCAGGACAGTTTGTCTAAGAATTTTTGTACTGGGATTATTAACCTTTTGATGGCTCCACATATGTATTTACATTAATATGCTGTCCCTAAAATTATATTTACTTTCCATCCAGAATCACAAAATCACAGAGCCACTTAGGCTGGAAAAGACCTCCGAGGTCATCGAGCCCAACCTTTAACTCATCACAACATTGCCAACCAGACCATGGCACTAAGAGCCATATGCAGTTGGTTTTTGAATACTTCCAAGGATGGTGACTCCAACAGCTCCCTGGGCAGCCCCTCCCAATGCTTAACCACCTTTTCAGTGAAGAAATTCTTCCTGATGTCCAACCTGAACTTCCCCTGCTGCAGCTTGAGGCCATTTCCTCATTGCCTGGAACAAGAGGAGAATTGAGAATTCCATCTCAAGGTCCAAGTTTGAGGCAAACCTGTGTGCTGGAAAGAGCCACCAGCTGCTCTCTGGAAGGAGCACAAACAGTCACCCAGGATTCCAGTAAACAAGAAGTTCTCCTCTCCAGACCATTCATTAAGTCTCCAGGTAGGTTCTCCAGGGACACAGAGGAAAATACCTAAACTCCAAGGCTCAAACTTCCATGGCAGCTTGGAGTACTGTGAATTTCCACTCTTTTCCTTGTTCAGTTTACAGGACTCTATTGATTTCTTTATGTTAACCTTTTGAACTGTGGAAGGTCTATGTTTAGGCATCATCATTTCTCTCTATTTATAGAGTAGAATTATTTCTGGTTTGCAGATTGGAATCTGTTTAGGCTTTCAGTGTGATTTATAAAGGCCTATCTCTTCTACCACACCAGGTTTTGTTTTTCTGTTTTAACTTGTTTCCAGCCTCATAATGATTTTTAATCAGAAAACAACTAATGATGCAAATAAGAAGAACGGACACTGAGGAATTGCTGCATCTACTGTATTACAGTTATTTGGATTTGGATAACTCTCTTCTTTTTTTTTCTTATATCTTTTAAAGCCCTGTTACCACAGATATGTTTAATAGTCAGTGTGGAGAGGCACAGTCAGTGGACATGGCATGGTGCTGATGCCTTAGGATTTTAGCTTTTATATTTTTCAAATCCTGTACTGCATTAGTGCATAGTTCTAAACTCATGTAAAGTGTTAGTTAACTGTCTTCACATTTTGGTCAGACAAAACAATTCCTCTGGGCCTGAGATCCAAGGACACACCACAGCCCAGGCCCTGAAAAGTATAAACAGAAGTGAGTTGGGGGGGAAGAGCAAACTGGGGGTAAATTACTTCATTACCTGAAGCTGTAATTGGAGAATTTACCCCTGATATGCAAATGGACCAAACTTATATCTGAAAAACTCATGACCATTGTCCAGCTTGGGTGTAGCCTCTTCAAGTCTTTTACACTGCCCAAGGTGTGGCTGTTGAAGGCCTTTAATAAATACCCACTTCTATTGTCTTAATCTTGTCTAGCCTCTGTTCTAGGTAGCCACTCCAAGGCATCAGTGCAGTGGGCAGAGCTCTGTGCAGGAAGATCTGATGAAGCTTTTTATGGAAGTGGTGTTTGCTGGCAATGAAGGATATTAACCTTGTCCCTGTCACTGCATTACACTGGGCAAGGGGACAAGGGTCAGGCCTTTGGCTACAAGAAGCCTTCAAGCTGCTGACACCCTTTGTAACCAAATTTGCAAAAACAAGCTTTGGCACATTTGTACTGAAAAAAGAGGAGTTCAAAATCATCTTTTCACCTTAACCCAGATATTAGTTTTCCCTTTCATGGATCATTAGTGTGACAGCTTTTAGAGAATATCAGGATCTCTTTGATGACTCCAGCTGCCCCCTTGTAGAGGTCATTGCATCTTCCAAGCCATTCTTTAGCAAATGACTGTCCCAGCACATGGCAGGCTCTTTAGTCCTTTCATTAATGCAAACTGGGATGTGCAGCACCTGCAACACTGTAGGTTTTACAACCAGTGTGGTGATTTATGCTGTGCTTTAACAGTTCCCCAGTGGACAGGGGGGGACTGGAAGGTATTTTCAGTCTCTGTGTTTGAGGTAAATGAAAGAAATATCATGCTATTTGTCTTTGAGTGCTCTTTTCTAATTGGAGTTTTTGGAGGCTTTTCTCCCCACCACCATCTATAAAATGTAGTTTTCCTTGAAACATGTAATGATGCGTCAATAAATCACTCAGCAAAATAAATATGCAGATCTTTTAGTTATGAATGTTGCCAGAAATAAACCTTTTGTAATTGATAATTAATGTCCTCAGGATCAATATCTGGCAGAAGAACCTATGGAGGGAGCCTGAATCATCTATGACTACTCAAGAATGACTGATGCTTTAAAAACAAGTCTGAGCACCTGCCAAGGGTATAAATTACAGCTTTAGACAGGGACCAAAGGGAAATGGGATCCTTTGAAATGGGGTCTGCTGGTGTCAGTCACCAGCCAGTTGGTGTTCCATGAGCACTGACACATCCCTTGGTCCTGTGGAGACACAGAGGGAAGAGTGTTCCTCCAGCTTGGGACTGCATCACACACAATTCAGAGAGGGGCCATCAGCAGTCCTGGGAGGTGCTGTAACTAAAATAATGAAGGTACAAAACCCACTGGGAGAGGGTGTGGGAGTGGGCATTTGGGATCTATTCCTGCATGTGTGTGGCTGACTCCAGTCACCCAAGCAGTGCCTGCAGAGAGAGCAGGCTCCTTGTTATACTGCAAAGCCAGGGGCAGGGGGGCAGGGTGCACAGAGCAGGCAAAATAATCCAACCCTCCATTCAAGCTGTAAAACTTGGTGACAAAGGCAGACCTCACTGCTGTCATTATCCTGTCCAGTGTTTTTGATGGATTTCCATCCTCTGTGTGGGGACATAGATGTTACATGTCCATTATATGTCACTTCCACACTGATCCTCATGCATTGATCAAATGTAAATGAACAAATTCAGGCAGCTCAGGTTATGTGCTGAAAGACATGGTTATCATAAAAAGACCAATAAGAAAGTGTAGAAGGATGTTTGACTGCTGGAATGACTCTTGTTCCCTTTTCATTATTCTTAATAAAAGGAGATGGTTCCGAAAAATTGTGTTTCCTTGGTTATTTTTCCCAGGAGATGGTTTATAAAACACAGAATATATAACACACTGTGTTGCAAGAAAATACCTTATTAAGTGAAGATAGTTAGAAAGAAAGAGTAACACAAATGAATGGTAATATTTTTCCCTTTTACACTTAGTAAAAAAGTGCAATAGTTCTTTATATGGGTTTAATATCAGTTGCCTTATGAGTGGCGAGAAAAATAATCTCACAGCCATGGTGTGTTCAAGAATGTTTTAAATACTTGTACTGGATCATTAGCAACCAAAAAGATACAGCAAGACTTTTGAGTAGGCAGCAGTAGGATATCAACTGTGACATCTGGTAGTGAATAAAAGTAATTTCTTCTTCTAGCTGTCCAAAGATGTGGGTCTCTAGAAAATCATATCAGGCCATGTTTAATGTTGGTATATGTGTATGAGCCATTGATTTCTGGTATTTAAGGACCAAATTCAGCAAGGTGCTTCTACAGGAGCTTCTGTCTTACTGATTGTAAAGCATAGCCCCCCTGAACGAGCCCTCTCACCTCTGACCTGAGCCCCAAGATCAGGAGTGCTGCCCTTCCCTGCTGCTGCCTGGAGTGGAGGGTGGGATTCAAGAGAAACCTGACCCAAAAGAACAACCTTTGCCTTGGGACCTTGGGCTGGGATCCAGCAGCAGCCTTACTGAAAAGTCTTACATTAATTATTTCATTTGGGATGGTTTTCCACAGTGGAAACAGGCTCCTAAATTTTTCCAGAGCCACAAATTTTCCAGTGCAGCCAGCCCATAGCTTTGTACCCATGATTTGTAATGTAGGTGATGCCATCCTGAGACATGGCCTGAAGCACTGAGCAGAGCCAGGGCCAGTTGTGTTAGCCCATCTGTGCTGCTGGTCAGAATGAGGGCCTCCACAGCTCTCCAAATAACTCCATTTTTAAGCCTCTAAGCTGGAAATCCAAGGCTCAAGACTTGTGCTGTAGCAAACAAGGATGAGCTGACAGATTCAGAAGGCAGTGCAGGTGAGCTCCTCCTCAGGGTTCTGCCTCTTTTACTGACTAAGCAAGAAAAACATGGAATTAGCCCCTTAATCCAGGCACATCAAGTGCCCCACATTAGCCAAGATGAATGTTAATCTTTGGGCAATAAAGAGAATCCAAACCACACATTGGTACCTGGGCCTGGGCTCGTGCAGTGTTTCTCGGGGAGGTGATTTCCAGCCCAGGGGTCAGTGCCCAGGGGTGCAGCTGCTGCCTGAATGCAGCTGGGGCCATGAAAGGAAAACATCAGCAGACACGAGGCTTATCAGCAGCAGTGACACGGCTGCTGGTGCTGTTGTGATCCAGAGAAAAGTTTTCTGTGTCAGAAGGCAGAAGGAGTGTTCTGGGGTGAGAAGCCCACCAGAGCAGGACCCTTCCTGCTTACACAGCCTCCTGCTCCCAGGACAAGCTCTGCCAGCCTGAGAAAGAACCTGAACAGCAGTGATAAAGTTGTATTATCTCCACTGGTGCTATATGACTCTTTATTCTTCAATAGAAGCCATTCTATTCATTACATTATTTTTTTCCCCCAAAGATTTCAGTCACCTTCGAAAGGAACCTTGCCCTTCTTGCTGCTATCAAAGCATCATTCAGTCATGCCTGTAAAAAACAGCAACAAAACCTGTGGAGGAAAAGAATTTTACTTCTTCCTAAAGAAAAACAAAAATGAAAAAAAAACAGCCAAAAACAACCAGAACTTTTATTTCTTGTCGAGTAACCATATTCCATGAGGCATGGCAAGCAGACCTTAAATTCTCACTCAACTCAAAGGCAAACCATTATTCTGTAATTTTGTATGTAAATAAGATGTATTAGGAAATCGCTCAAGCAATTAATTAAACAGCTGTTACAGAATAAGTGATAAAGGAAACAGGGGCATGAATATGTGGAATTTTCCTTGCACAGGCATCAGGATGCTTTTATTTATTTATTGCTCATGTAAAAGAGCAGCACAGGTCCTGCATACCTTGGTATCTGAGGTCCTCAGGGGGATGTGGCCCCAGGGTGTTGGATCCTGACATTGATGGTACAGTGTGGGGAATGGGGAATGGAGATGATTCAAAAGGGAATGGGGTCTGTGGTTGTTGCTGACCACCAGCCTGCAGTGCTCTCACTGAAGGAGGGACTTTATTAACTTGCAGAAACAATCTTTTATCTTTGAGAGGAGCAGTGGCCTGGGAATGATGAGCTGAGCCTAATCCAAAAGGGACCATCAGCCTTGCTGTCTTCACTTGCAGAGACACTTAAATTTTTTAAGTTCCTTCTGTGTGTTCTACAGGAAACAGCCTTGGGAGAGTGGAGCTCACCAGCCCTAACACCAAAGGATGTCCAGGCCTTGGCCACAGATGAGATCCAGCTGAAAAAATGGAAGGCAGACATCAAGGGACAGTCTTGATTGAGGAGCAAGTGAGACAGATGAAAGGTTTAAGGAAAAACTGCACCATGGAGATGAGATTTGACTAAAACCACACACAAGGCCACAAACTGATGAAAGGCCTCAAGTCTTGTAGATCCCTGCAGGTGGAATGTCATTTCACTCACCTCCAGGAAGCACTGGGATCAGTGGGGCAGGACCAGTCTCTCACAGGCCTTCCCTAGAGCTGGTGCATTTCTGGAATACATTTCTGAGCTCTAAGAAGAAATTGCAGTGCTTGGCCAGAGAAAGGGGAAACACAGAGAAATGAAGCTCAATGCACATTTTCACTCTGCTTGATCTGCTCATCCCTTGTACCTTGCACAGCATTTGGTCTGACTCCTCATCTTGGAAACACCTGGGAGGTCTGAGGTACAGGTGTGCTGAGGGTGTCTGCTCCTTTGTGTCAGAGCCAAAGCAGCTGAGGATGCTGGTTTTGGTCTCCTGCTCCTGTATCATACTCCTGCTGTTCCTCCCTGACAGGACTGGTTTCAGACTCACCTCATGTGTACACATTCACCCCTTTAGGTAGAAAATCACCATCTTGTTTTCAACTGTTCTTGATTCCAGCAGCTTGGCAATGTCTGCCCGACTACACCAGGGGCAGGGAGAGCAGCCTGAGCCAGTCCTGACTGCAGGTCTGTGGTGGCTGTGATCCAGCTCCAGACAAGGTCCAAACTGCCCAGAACACACCCAGCCCGTGAGGATGGGACACACCAATGCCTTGATGGCGTTACAAGAATGAGCAGCAGCACCTGGGAGTGAGCAGGGTTAAGGGATTCCCTCTCTGGAGTGTCTCCATGCACAGGTCAGCACAGGGCTGTGTCTCAGAGCCTCCCACAGCCTCTGACTGCTCCCATCCCTGCAGGCTGAACGCTGTGTGAGGATGCCAGTGGGGTGGGACACAGGGACCCAGAGCATCCAAAGCAATTTGCACAGCCCTGGGACCACAGTGTGAGTGTGCTCCCAGCCTCATTAACCAGAGCTCACTGTCCCTGAAGTGGGAAGGATCAGAGCCTTGAAGAGATGAAGGATTGTTCTGGCTAGCCAAGGAAGTAATTTTAATTTGCAACATTCAGCTTCCAACTGTTCAAGAACAGCAAGAGGTTAACAATGTGGAACTGGGGCTCGCTCAGAGGGACATTTCCCTCCATCACTGTGCACATGGCACTGTCACTCCTTAGGCAGCTCTTTTCTCCTGCTGCCCCATCCCAAGCTGAAGGGAACAGCAAAATAAATTGTATTTGCTCCTGAAGTGTGTAGCAGAATTTTGTCACTGTTCTGACCTTGTGGCCAAAGAATTCTCATTCTGTTGGAAGAGCCAGAGCTCTTTCTCCAGTCCAATGAGATTGTTCTTGGTTTCAACTCATCTTATCTTGGGTGAGTTTTAAGATCTTACCTTTCAGACTCTGTCACAAAGTGAAGGACACTGGATATTAAATCAACCAGCAGGAGGACATGGATAATTTTTTTTCTGTCCACGCTAGACAATTATTCCAATGGCTGTCCTAGACATGGCAGATTTAATAACTGCAAATGAAGGACATTTATCTCTGAAACAACTGATTTGATAAAAAATGGTAAAATCAATGAGTTCATTACTACACAGAGACAGTAATATTTGTAGGGGGAGGGGGCCCAAGCTTGTGCTGTTATAAATTATTTCAGTCTGGTGGCATTTGGGTGTTCAGGGATGTGTTTCTGTGCAGTGGAAACAGTCGTGTTTGGAATTGCAGGGCTCCCCCCTGCAGAGCTCATCACCCATGAGCAAAAAGCTCCTGAAGCACCTGTAATTCCTGACCATCCCTCATGGGGACAGCTTGTGGGAAATCATATCCAGGAACAAGTCACTCAGCTCTTCTTGTCTGCAGAGAGAAGGAACAGGCCTGGGTAAAGATCTCCCAGCTCCTCTGCTCTGCCCAGCACCAAAGCCTGAACACACAAACTGCCAGTGGGCACAAAATTAACCCAGCACAAAACACACTTTAACAGAGAGACTGCTTAATCTGCCTCAGGAAGGGTGAGCCACAGCAGCAAGATATTCTTGCAGAATGTCACTCTCAGGATAGTCATCAGCATTTCATTTCATAATAGGTCCAGCTTCAAAAATTTTCTATGACCTCTTGAAAATTTGCAACTGAAGAAATGTAAAATATATTTGTTTAATTTGCAGAACATTTTAAATTATTATTGGGAAAGTCCTGCACAATATTTTATTTCCATTTCTGCACCTGCTGTCTGTATGGTTTTCTGTCCTTTATCCTATATTCTCTCATTTTTCCTTCCTGAATTTGCCACTCAAAAGAGAAGAAATGAAGGAGAAATAATTGCATTAAGTCAATGTATCATTTAACTTTTTGCATGGTAGTGAAGAAAGCAAGAATAAAATTACTTGTAACAACGATTCAATATTATTAAAGAATTTTCTTTTTGACAGAACAGAAAAATCAGCCACCTCTCTTGGTGAATTTCTTGGATTACCCAAGCTAGGGTAGGTTCTAAAGACTTTCAGCTCTCATGAACATGAAAGGGTTTGCCCCAATTTAATTCACCATTACGTGAGGTTAGAAATATGAGCAGAAAGTGCCATATAATGTGATCTTGAGGCCTTCCAGCTGTTGGGCTGTACAGAAATTACTCAAAGCGCAATAAGTTCACTGGGTGTTCAGTGCAAACAAACCCTGTGGGGATTTATGGACCTTCCAACTCTTTTATTGTTCCAAAAAGCAGAGGTGGAAACCCCTTTGTATGTATTAGCAAAGGTCATTTAGCCCTTTGCTCATCACAGCCATGACAGTGAACTCCAGCTTGGCAGCTTCTCTCTTCTCATCTTGTTTTGCTTTTGATCCTGATACTTCTGGATGGGGATTGGCAGGAGGAGCCAGCACAGGATGGGAGAGCTCCTGGAGTGCCACCCATGGGCTGGGGCCACCTGACACCAGCTGAGGGCCTGCCCCATCACCCTGGCCAGAGAACCAGCAATGCCCAGCTCCAGGCTGAGCCAATTCACTGCTGTACTGAGGAGCACAGAACTCAGATGCAACAGATAAATCTGAATAAATTCATGCTGCACTCACCATTCATTTGCCCTAGAAATAACAGCCTCAGCAGAGCATGGGCTACTGGCAAGAACAGCAAAGCATCCGACATGATAAATAATGTTTACATCCAGAATCCAGATGTCATTTTCCATCCTGTAGCTTTGGAAATAATGGCCTGTTACTTCTTATTAAATCAAGGGTAATCCATTCACCTACAGGCCCAACGATAGCTGTCTCTGCTAATCTCCACTCAGGGAGCTATATTCATCAATGGGAGAAGCCTGTGTTTCTAGCAACAACTGGAAGCCAAATGATCTTCAGCAATGGAATTTCAGATATCAATTAGCAGTTCAAGCATATGGATCTGTCAGTGCAATCCTGCCTGACACAAACCCCAGTTTTCCACCAGTAGTGTGACCTCCTGTGTGCTCAGGCACACACACCCCAATATTACTCATTTCCTTTCAACCTTTTCTATTTACCAGCAATAAAAAGCTCAGAGACTCTCTCCAGTGATGATTCACCCCGTGTCTACAGCACTTCAGCCAGTTTAATCCTCCTGTGGACGGAACTTATTTCAAAATTGACCCTGCTTTGAGCTGGTTGGATGACATAACCCAAACATCCGTTTCAACCCAGTTTTTTCTAGGCTTCTACAAGGCAGTGGTGATAACAGCTGTGATTAAAATGCCATGACCTTGAAAAGCAATGGGAAGTTCTCTTTGAACGACCTTTATGAAGTTTGGTTTATGTTCTAGGTGGGTTGAACCACTGACACCCTTGGTTTGACCTGGCCATAATGGCAATGTGCCTTCCCTCGTCTTTCTACCCAACTGTGAAAAAAAAGGTTATTTTCCTGTAAAAAAAAAATTTAAATAAAAGGAAATTTAGAAAACAGAGATTAAATACACAAGTGTGCAACCAATTTATTTTGAGATATTTGCACACAGCAAGATCTGGTCACATCTACTTTCAGATTCTAGTCCTGCGCTTTGGGGCTTTTGGACTGTAATTGTGTTCAGTCTTCTATTTATACAGTGAATCTATAATGTAATTTCATGAGGTACTGAGATGCACTGAAAAACATATGAGCACTAAGTTGCTCTGCCTAATCCATATGAAACAGAGTTGGAAATCAGCCTGGTAAACGTGGCAAGAGAATGAGCAAGGATTTCATCTGGGGTCTGACACTAATCTAAAAAGGATTATCAAGGAGATAGCCTGAGATACAGAGCACTCGAACAGAGAGGACAAGAAATCCTATTTAAATGAATGCACTGGGTTGTGGGGGGCTTGTAAACAATTAGCACATGGCCTTCCCACTGACCACAGCAGCAGGAGCTCATCCCCCCCAGCCACTGCACAAACCACATTTACTGCTCCAGTCACCAGATTCAAAGAGAGCTTAAGAGAAACAGATGATTTTCCAACATTAGCTTTTAATAGGGACAGCATGTCTGGCAGGATGAAACGAATGAAAAGCCCTTGCTGTTCACAGTTGTAATCCACCCCCTGTTGTCTCGCTGTCATTTTTCCACAAGCTTCACCATTTGTTGCTTTGGGGAACTCACGTGGAGACAAATCCACAACAGGGCACCCAATGCTCTGTGTGTGGGGTCCCAGCAGGAGGGTCCTGCTGAAGTTCATGCTGGGTGCCAGAGGTGGTGGTGATTTTGGCCACCTTCCTCTCATCTCCCTCCTCTGTTTTACTTATATTGTGTTTTTCCTCTTCATATTGTGTTTTTCCTGAGAACAGGTCTGTGAGCACCTGTCCATTTGGGGTGATGGAAAGCAAAGATGAGGCAAATGAATTATTTAATTGCAGGGTTATTTAAAACATGAGAATTGCTCTTTCTGAAGCAAAATAAATAACTAGTTCTCTGCTTTTGTAGCAGAACTCTAAGAACCTGCTGATTGCCTCAGTCTCATCCGCTTGTCTTCCCCTGACGAATTGAAGGTTTTGTGGATTTTGGCCTTTTGAACTATAGGATTTAGTTTCCAAATACCAGAAAATGTTTTATGGATTGTAGCATGTGTAGTGCAGTGTTCCTGTGTCCCATGTGCCTGAAGCCAAGCGTTTAGCTGAGATGAAGGCTTCATGGGATGTTTCAGGAACAACTGAGCAAATCCATGCTAATGCCGTGAAAGAACTCTCATCCATCTTCTTACTGTTCCCTTTGGGGCTTGGCTACAAATAAATTATGCATGCCCTGAACTGTTCCTAGGTTAGTGGGGTATCATTTAATGCATGAACAACATGAATGAAGCCCTTTGGAGGCTGACAGTGCTCCACGGGCCGCTGTGTTCACAAAAATCCTGAGCATCACCACAAGCGCATCCACCTGGAGCTCAGCTGCTCCACATGGATGGGGTGATTTCACCTGTGCACAGGGGGATGGAGAATAGAAAAGCCATGTTAGGCCATTCCATTCCCACTTAATTTTTGTTTTTTCCTTCCTATCAAGGCTACTAAGCTCCTGAGCAGGGCAGTGCATTAACTGAAGCAACACTTTTCTACTTTCCACGAGCCCAGTCAAATTCCTCTGCTGATTTTGTTGAGCAGTCCTCTTTCCACACATGAACACTCCCATATAATTGTTTTATCAGCATGGTCCAGTGCATGGTTGAGTTTGAAATTTGTGCTGGATGATGCAGAGCATTCCTTGCTTGAAGTAAAGTTGTCACAAAGGTATCAAAAGCACCTTTTCCCTTTTTTTGCATGCTGTACAACAGAAGCTGTTATGTACCCTGCAAGCATTTATCCATTATAAAGTCATATTTGATTCAGTGAGACTGGAATGGGTTCCAGTAGGTTAAATACCTCCAAAGCCAAAGTTTCCCCTTTCTGGAGTTCATGCATTTAGTTCACTTAGCTTTCCAAACATAAAAATAATCACAACATAATAACACACCCAGGGGATCTGCAAACCTCATTGGGTTGTACTGAGCCATCCCCCATCCCTTTCATCTACTGGAAGATTTGTGCAAAATAGAGAATATTGTGATAAAAGAGGACAGACCATAAAATAGAGAGCTAAGCCCTCAAGTTGTGTATCATGATAATGGCAGAAACATCATCTAGATTTGGGCCAGCAGAGAATCTGGATCTTTGTACTTGAAATATACGTAAATATTTCAGAGCAATAAAAGTGAAATATGCTCTAGCTGTACTTTAAGGAGAGATTTCAGCAAACTTTATGTTTAAATTTCTTGGTTGATTAGCCCACAATGACTTCTAATCGCTTGGGAGAGTTTTTAAAAATCAAACTTGAATATACTCAAGAGACAGAAACTGAGAAAGTTGTCTGCAGGTCATAGGGACTAACTTTTATTTTTTAAGGAAAAAAAAATCCTGCAGCTCACTTGCAAGCAGCTATTGCATCCAATATTGAGGATCTGAAATGAGCAAAGCCAGTTGTTTGAATGAAAGCTCAACACCTCATTTTCCACTCATCTTGCAAAGGATGTGCAGTCCTGCAGAAAATGATAGAGCAACATTATTATAAAAATGGGAGTGATAGATAAAAGGGATCTTTTGTGTTTATTTTTTTGAGCTGGCCCTTGCAGGTGGGTGCTTTCTGTGTGTGTTTGAAGATGGGATGTGGATGGATCCTATCAGCCCTCACAGGGGACAGAACTACTCAGTCAAACTCAGCTTAGCACTGGGCATCACCACAACACTTATTTTTCCCTGTGATATGCCAGTTCCATCCCTCACCCTGAGTTTCCCTGCAGCTGAAGTCCCTCATGTCTCCAAAGACCCAACTATTCACGAGGCAGGTCAGGTTTTCAGAGGAGGAGAGATAATGCAGCCATTGCTGGGAAAGCTGCCTGCACCCCTGACCACCCAGCTGGAAAATGTAACTAATTTTATTCACTGGGGAGTGCTGGGAGGATTAATTGGATTTAGTGGCCACAATGTACTTTACATTGGTTGGGTGGAAGGAGACTGATAAGAGTTGAGGTGCAAATTTCTCAGAGGTGCAAGGAAAAAAGTGGCCAAGGAGGAGGGCAATTATTTAAAGAGTCAGTGAAGCAAGGAAAAGACAATTAGCATTGGTATCACCCTAATTCACAACAATTTGCAACAATGAGTCTGAGACACTCTTCCCATCAAGGCCAGAATACATAATTTCTTGACCTTATTATAAAATATAATTAAAAAAACATGAGCAAAAATGCTGCATGTCCACATGGGTAAAACAGAAAAACTGAAGGACACACAAAGGAACTGAAGGACAACAGTTTTTTGGGAGTCCTGGATCTGAAAGAAAATAACAGCAGGTCTATCAAGCCCAGGCTTTTTCAGTGGAGCCAAACAGGTGACAGAAAATTTGAACCACACAGCCTTCACTTTATTTTCTGTCCCTTGGGAGCCTCTCATTTGGACCTGGTCAGTTCTCCTGCATTGCACAGGGACAGGATTCTCTTTTCCCATGTTCTTGTAGGTTATCTGAGATGTTAGCCTCAAATATCTCCAGCACTGAGCATGGAACAAACATGAAAGAAGCAGAAGGAATACCAGGAGCAGCAGCATCACTACCCTCTGAGTAGATTACAAGCTGGAGTAGAGCTGCCACTTCCCTGATCTTTTATCAGCCCATAATATTATTAATCACAGAGTGAAAGGATACTCTGAAAGGGACAAGAGAACAGGCTTCTAATGGAATTATGACTGGTTTATAGCATGGCTATTCTGGCTACTTCAGTCTTTTTTTATATATATATATATATTGAGGCCTTATTTTATATAGAAGAATTTTTTTTCAAGCAGTTTATGGAGCCAGGGTCTTAGGCCAGGTCAATTTGCAGCACAACAGGTACACCTTGCTGACTGTACCAACTTTAAAAGGCTCCTCTAGGATTTTTTTTTTGTTGTTTTGGTAGTTTAGGGGGCTTGTTTTTAAGAGTCTCACGTGTCCAGGAAGCAGAGGACAGAAGAGTGGTAGATCTCTTTAACTGTGGGTGCTTTCCTCTCCTCAATTAGGAAAAAAACACAGCCTGTTCCAATGAACTCCTCAAGATTGTTATATAGCACAGTTTTCTCTTCATCTGTGAAATGTTCTGTTCTGAAATAAAGGATTTCCTATTAGTGCTGAGGAAGAAGATGTTCATCAGTGTTAAAGGGCAAGAAAACTTGGATAACACCAATTTTACTCAGTTCCTTTCAGAGATGCATCTCAAAGTCCTTTATGAATCATAGAAGTATTATTTTCAAAATTTATCCCAAAGGCCATTTTGATCTACCCTAACCAGCTATAGCCTAAAAACTTGGGTAAAGGCACCCCAGCCAACCAAAAAATGCACAAAACAGTCACTAATTTTGGTGTATCTGCAAAATGCATATGGGCTGAACATCAAGCTGCTTGCTTTTTACAGCTGTGTGCAAAACACCCAGTGCACTGTAGGTGTTATTTATAAAACTATTGATTTTTATTATTTATCTCTGTGCCTGTCTTGTTCCCTGCCTGCCAGCTGATCACTGTCAGATGTACTAGATTGTGCACATGGATTGGACTGGAGTTGATGGGATTAATTGATTTGATTACATTGAGTGAAATCAGTGGATTTCACATCAAATAGAATCAATAATCTGAATTACATTAGACAGATGAGCAAACAGTGAGCAGGATCATTGCTCTGGCTTTCCTGGGATGTTAAAATGGTTGAGATCAGTGGATTGGACTCATCTGTGCACGACACGGGGACTGGCTCTGTTCGAGTCGCACTGGTGGCCTCAATAACTACAATTCCTTTTTAACTTGAGTTTGTACTGATCTTTATTATAATAATTATACCTAGCGGCAATCACCCTCTCTGGTACACACAAAAAAGTTCATTATATGACACAGAGATGAAGTGGCTCATTTTCCCCCTATTCTAATTTGGTAAATGGTGATTACAGAGGTAGGAGCTTAGCGAAACCCAATGAGCCTTGATACGTTAGTTAGATTTTTAACAAGTCATCTTTACTGAGACCTAACTGCATGGAGCCCAGTCAGATGAAAAGTCCAAACCTCTTGCCTGCTGGTGCTGTTGTTATTCTCTTGATTATCCTGCAGCATGTTGGACACTCCTGTGTGAGAAGGGCAGCACCATGGCACAAGGCCACCTTTCTCTTGTCCTTAATCAGAAATGTTGAACTGTTCTCTAACCCCCGAGAGGGAAAAGAATTCATTAGATTTCATCTTTTTTTTCACTCCTGAATGCTAAGTGCCTCTTCCTTTTTTTTCGCTCTCTTCCTGGGGGAAATGTGTGAGGAATTAATGTTTAGAAAAAAATATTAACTTTCCCAATTCCCACACGAGGCTGAATCCCATCATCTGCACAGAACTGCAGTCAAAGGTCACTGTAACAGAGGGGTAGGGTGTTAGCAACATATCCTTTCAGCTCAGTGATCAAAACCAGAAGATTAGACACCTCTTTCCCAGCTTAGTGACATAAAAACCATGGAATTGGCCTGTGAAAGGAAAAGGCAGACTGTGTTGACGAAGAGAAGATAGTTCAGTGGATCATGACTGAAGCTGTCATTTAAAAATTAAAGTTCATTCATATTTTCCCATAAATAACACTCCCAGGTCAGGGTGCAGAAGGCACAAGTTTTGACAGGAAATTAGGGAGGGTTAGAAGAAAGGATCAGAGCCAGAGGATGACTACACCTCTGAATCCCTTCAAGGTCAGCTCAGATCTTCCATATTTACCCCACACTTGTGTCCAGCAAGCATTTCTTGTCAAACTGATTAAAGTCTGCACTGAAAAAAATCTACTTTATTGCTAGAAGAAGGCATCCCAGACTCTTGGTCCTTTTTCTCATCTTCTGCCCTTTGGATTTTCTTTCTGCCTAAGAATTGAGGCCAGAGCCTAAATGCACAACTGGGATGCCTGAAACAAAGCAGGTCTGGTTGTTTTGGAACCATCCCAGACAAGGGGTGGATATGAAAGTCCACCCTCCAGAACACCTGCCTTGCTCTTCTTCCTCCACCTGACTAGATGGGTAATTTCTCCATGTTCTCATTGCTCAAACACACATATAACACAGGGCATTGTGGCAAAGGATGGAAGATAAAAGCAAAATAAAATTATTAGGGAATACGGATAATACAGGTGTCTGCCCTTACAACTTTAATTAAACTGTGAACTTTTTACTTACAGCTGTAATTTGCAGCTGGAACTTCTTGTTTACATAGAGAATATTGACTTCATTTTAACTTGGGGAATCTGAAATTTTATTATGGGTGGTGGTTGCCAGTTGTGTTTATGCACAACTGGACAAGGACATTTCCTGGCCTCCAGAAAGGAGGCTGGGTTGTGCTATTAAAGGGAAATATGTCAGGTTCAGAAAATGAAACCCATAGCAGTATTGCACAATTTAGCTATTGACACACTGTTCTGCACCTTACTGAATGCTGAGGGATGGACTTGGTTTAAAAACACCTGAATGGAGAAAAGCTCACATAATACACAAAGAACAGAAAAGCTGCAGCATTTGGCTCAAAAGCACCTCCAAGTCCAAGCTGTAACTCATCAATGTTGCCAGTTCTCTACTGAGACCTCGTGCTTCTCATCCCCTTCCTCCAGCTCTGTTCCCTTCTCCCCCTCCCATCTCCCCAGGAAGGCTGACTCTCATCTGTCTGCAGTTAGCAGAAACCAAAGTAACTGGACTTGCTGCTGGAACAGAAGAAATATGTGCTGTTAACTGTTCATTGAGCTGTGAGATGAACAAGCTGGGTGTTGAAAAGGAAATCCAAGCTAAGAGTACATTTCCAGTGTTAATAAAGCTTTTTCCTTTTGTTGTATATTTCCAAACGCTGATTCTAGAACGGCTGTCATCAGGTTTTTTCTCAGAATTAGACAACAGGACAAATTTAAGGTATCATGGAGTCATTTATCCTTGCTAAATGACATCTCTCTGTGCTGCACTTGGAGATGTGGTTTGTCCTCCATCTTTTGTTGAAAATTCTGCCATATCTACAGTTGTCATTGCCTTTTGCAACAAAGTCCCCAACAACATTCCTGAGTCTGTCTGACCTGTGTTCCCCTTGAACACAAAGGCTGCACAGCAAGGTGTGAGTTTGTAGGAGCAGGGGCAAGGCTGCTTTCTAGTAAGGGGAAGATGCAGCAGTACCTCTCCTGATTCCTGGAGGTGCTTTGCCCTCTTAAAAGGTGACAGAGGTTTGGGGACCCAGACTGGCTGCTCATGATGGAGAAGATGTCACACAAGAGCAGCCATGAAGACAGGGGAAAGGCAGAAGGAGCTGGGTGTGAGATGGGAACAGAGAAAAAACCACACAGGTGAAGTTTCCCTTGTTATTCCTCAGAATGTAGTGCCTTAATGGAAATCCTATTTCCAGGGACAGAGACATTCCTATAAAACCTGTGTTATCTCCTCCTTTATGGAGGATTATCACAGGTGAGACAGGTGGAGGTGTGAGCTCCTGCTCCCAGATGTTTTTGTTCTCTTCTTTGTGAGCAGATGCCATGTGCAGGCTGCTCTCTGCTATTCTTGGCAGGAGGTAACTCCAATAAAATTTTGAACTCCACTTTTAGATGAAGGAGAGCTTGGGTTGGGTTTTTTAGGAGCATTATGTGCAGCAATTGCATAGCCTGCAATGATTTAGAGCTCATCTCTGTTACAGTCAAGCCCATTTGGCGTTTACTTTCATGAGCCACAATGGAGACCTCATGCTGCAGAGAGGTTTGTCTTGAATTTTGTTTCACTATCACAAAGCCATCATCATCTGGTTTTGCTTCTGAGTTTTATCTTTTGCTCAGGAGAGGAGTGCCATATATTATTCACATCACATTATGTTCACAACATTTGAGGTGCTGGACAAATGCATTATAAGAAAACAGTCCCTGCTGTGAAGAGTTTACAGCCCAGGCAGAAAAAGCAGATGAAATTTAGAGGCAAAGAGATGTACTATGAAAAAACAAAATGATATAAGGAAGCATTCAAGGTGTCATGATTAACAGAAGTGCTGTTAATTTTTTTTTTTTAATACTCCATTTTAATGGCAGAGACTGTAGAAAATTTTTCACAACTCCCCCTCCTTCTGGTGAAAGACAAAAGTTTCCTGTGAAAACACGAAACTGGGTTTACTCTGTCATTTGAATTAAATCTTGATTTTCAGAATTTCTTTTCATCTCTTGAAGACTCAGCTGCAGAAGTGCTTTATTAAACCATGTATTAAAAAAAGATCACATGTTCAATTTGTCTTTATTTTTTTTTCTCAGAATTACCCCATATAAAAAAATCTTCTCTTGCAATAATTCAACTTCTGGTGCAGCACTGACACCAGGTACCATGTCATACATTTACACCCATCAAGGGTGTTTTTACTGCCTTGGGTTCATCCCCTGCTCTTCTTTCACAGGCTTTGTCAAAGGCCTTCCACCCCCTGTTTTCTCACCAGAGGACATCTGTGCATCCTTTGGTTGCACATAGCAAAATTCTCATTGCCCCTTTCCTCTCTGCCCTCCAGTCCTTGGTGACTCCTTTGCTGGCCATGCTCCACACCACTCATCCACCCCCAGAAATAAAACTCATATTTTCATTGTTCATATTTTTCTTGACACTGGCTCCTGGAGGATCTCCCATCTCGTGGAGACCACAAACCTCTCTCTCTTATCATAATCCTGCACATTTATCACCCAAAGTCCAGAGTGGGCTGGTAGCTTTGTAGGTGGCAAATTGTCCATTTAATTATGGGATTTTAGCTTGCTTTTCCTGGCAGGTCTTTTTCACAGCAACTGACCTTCAGTGAGTCCTTGAATCATACAATTGCCTTTGTGAGACTACAGCAGTGAACATCCTTATTTTCTTTATTTTCCTCACTGCCTTTCAGTTCAGCAGCAACATCCTTGAGGTGTCCTGTGAAATCCTGACACAAGGAAGCACCAGCCTGGGTTTGCATCCAGGCAGGGGATGGCAAGGCCAAGTGCACAGTCACTTTGATGTGATTTTTAGGAGCAGGGATTACGTTGCCAGAGCTAACATGCTCTTTTCAGGCTGTTCATATTTCATTAAAGCCAAGCAGAGAGAGGTGGGGGAGCCACTGCTCTGTGTAGTGTGACAGCTCAGGGAGCAGAGCAGGGGGAGCTGGGCAGGTGCTGGTGTTCTGCTCAATGGGAAACTTCCTTCAGAGGAAAACACATTCAGGGGGAGATGACGTCCTCTGGTGTTATTTTTTGATCTCTCTCAATAAATGTTTTCAGTTGGTCAGAATTTTTCATTTTCTTCACCAAGAAGGGATAACTTTTTCTGAGTTTAATGCTAAATTTAATTATTTTCCAATGAAAGCTGTACTGTCCACTAGAGCAACAGGGTTTGCCATGAGTGAGAGGAGCCCAAATGCTGCAGGGGCACTGCTCAGGAAACAACTGCTGTGAGTGGAGCTGGCAGCAGCTGAGCTCCTGACACTGAGTGAGCCTTAAGGAAGCCAATTTCCAACTAATTTTAAGCTCACTCCAACTCTAAAAATTCCAGGTAGGGTTCAAATAAAATGTAGTTTTGGTGTCTAAAAGTGTCTTTGGCTTTCTTGGTGCGCCCACACTGAGGAAAATCAGTTCCTCCAGGGTCTGGATTTTTTCAGCCCCACCAGCCTGCTCTGCCCTCAGGGCTCCCACTGTGTGCTAGTGCTGGCTGAATTTCTCAGGAGTTGGGGTTTGACAACAGATCCATCAGTGAAACTGAGTCTGGTTAAATCACTTCTGTGTTTTGGCTTCCCCAAAGCAGTGCAGCAGAGGAATTTTGCTTTTTCAGGTTTCCGAGTGTCAGGGCAGGATATTGTTTGTGTGCCAGTTTCCAATTTGTTATCAGCAGCTCCATTTTCTGCCTCAACTGACCTGTGTTGGCAGGGCACAAAGGCTGGTCTGCCTTTGCTTTGGTTTTTTTACCACATTTCCAGTTTTCCCTTCCTTGCCTCTCCACCAGCTCACTGAATTCTTGTTGATGTGGAACAGGCTTCACAGGACTTGTTTTTCTCTCTGAGCTTTTAAATGTCTCCACTGTCACCTCTTGTTTTGGTTCTCAGACTTACTTCTCTAGGCTATTTCCATGATTTATAGTTGATTGCTGTTGCCACTTTTTTACTGTAACATCTACTTGCAGATATAAAATCAGGTTTCACATTCACAAAAGATTTCTATTGGAGAAATGAAAACGCTATTGAAATGTAAAACCTGCTGGAATAAATCATAGTGGAGGGGGGGAAGTGATGAAGATATACAGTTTCATTTATATAAATATACTTAGCAGAACAGGTGACATTCCAGGGAACCATCAGCAGATGGCAACTCCACCAGCTCAGGGGGAGCAAGCTCTGCTGCTTTAAGAATGAAGTTGCTATTTTTCTCCAGTGCATAAATCTATAGTTTATAGTTATTGCATGACAACCTGCCACTAATTAAATTATAAATGACATGACAAGGAAGAAACACCTTTAAAAATCACTGAATAACTTTTTGGGACACTTTTAGTACATTTCATCTATGCTCTACTTTCTGAAGTGCAGCGACATCTCCCAGTGTTTGTGTTTAAAGTAAATTGAGCCAGTGAAGGATCTGACACATCTCTCTTCACGAGAAACTGGGGGAGCTGAGGGAGTCTCTGCCAGCAGCCTGGGCTCATCCCTCATTTCCCTGCTCAGGAGCTCTGGCCATAACACCTGCATCTGATTTAGCAGCCAGGGGGAACCTTCTGCCAGTGGGAAAAGAGTTACTGCCCCTCATCATCCTCACGCTGGAGGAGAAACAACCCTGTGCTTAATGAATGGATGGATGGTCCACCAAGGGGTGACATTTTAATCCCTACACGTGGTTAATAACATTTGTGAACAATAACATTTGTGAATAATAACATTTGGAAATAATATCTTGTGGAATAACAAACAAAGCCTCCTCCAATTCCCCAGGCTAAGCCCAGCAAAGTTTCTTGTTCCCAGCCCTCCAGTGAGGCTCAGTGCCTGTGGCAGAGATGATCCACAGCTCTGAAACCTTCAGCTCCCACCAGCTCTGAAACCTTGCTGTGCTCACCTCCCCAGGGCCCATTTCAGTGAGTTCCATGGGATGCCACAGGTGGCCCAGGTTTGTTTTCCAGCTCCATGTTCCAGGTCGTTTGGAGCTCCATGGATGCTGCTGCAGGCAAGAAAACCACATGGCTTTGCCTGCCAGTGCCTCACTGGGACCCACGTGCCATCCCTGGGTGCCCACAGAGCCATGTGCCACCCTGCAGATAATTGGCTGATAAAGCAGGTTTATTGCCTCCCTTTTGCCACCAGAAAATGACATAAATCATAGCAGATTTTTCCTTTGATAACTTAATGCTGCAGATGTGAAGTGTTTGGGGATGAATAGGACTCAGTGTTTGTTAATGAGAGTTTAATGTCTTCATCTTCTGCATTAAACTCCAGTTAATTAATATTCATTCAATTAGAAAATGTAAAAAATAAATTATACAAAATTAAGCTTTACACAGGAAGCAAGTGACCTCATTTCTGCTGTTTTCAGGTGCTAATTAGATTATCTCCTTTCCTGTGAAGGAGGAGGCACCGAGTGCTGCCAGCAGTGGGGGGAGCTTTGCAGATGGGCACAGACCTCATCTAGGAGTGCCTTGTTCTGGTCTGCCCTGAGCTGGTGGAGACCAAAAACTACAGCTAGATGAAACACAATTACAGTTTTTGTGAGCTTTCTGCTCAGTGGAAGGACTCTCCCTGCTGGAATGGTGGTGTTTTATGGAGCTGGGTGTTGCTGGGAGAGAAGGATGTGTGCTGAGCTGGTGGCAAACTGGGAGTTGTACAAAGTCTGGATTCCAGTCTGGTCCTGCCTGCTGGCTTTGGCTGAATCTTCCTCTCTTTGTTGACGCTTTATTTTTTTCCCTGCTCTGAACAGACTCTCTAAATTTGGAGTCCTTTAGGAAATGGTGTTCCTTTGGAGTTGAGAGTGTCTTGGCTTAGAGAGAAGAAGGAGCCCTCTGGGATGAAGAGGTGCTCTGAATTCAGCAAGGCTAAGGGCAGAATAAAACAAGCCAGCCTGAGCTGACTTTATGCAAACAGACCACAGGGGTCCTAAATAATCACTATTGCCAGTTTATCTAATGTAACTTTGAAGCTGGCCTTGCTTTGAGTCAGGGGTGGTACCAGCTGACCCGCAGAGGTCCTTCCAGCTTCAATTACTCCATAATATTATGTTTCTTCTACTCGCCTGTATCCTGAAGCCATGCTTGTCTTCTGTAGCAGAAATACTGTAAAAGGCAGTGAGAGCCAGTAGAAAACTCAGACTGCACAAAGAGCTGCTGTGGATTACTGCACACTGTGCTGGGGTGGGAGGGGGAGCAGGGGAACAAAGGTTCTGTGCTGGAATGTGTTTTATAGTGCATCATCCATCACTGTCCTCTTCATCTGCTACTTCCTAGCAGCCCTGAAGAGTAATTTGCTTTTAAAATGGGAGGGACAGGCATCTGTGTGAGTAAAACTCGGTTATATCTTATAATATGAGTTTGTCAAAAGGAGAAAATGCCTTTGGATGAGATGGTTCAGTTAGTGAGGTTTTGGGGACCTGGTTTTGTGTATGTGCTGTTAAGAGTCAAAAGCAGTACAGAGTATCAATGACACCACTTGTGATGGCAGTGACCCCTTGCATAGGATGAGGGAGTGCTAAAGTGACAAATATTTGAGAACAACTTTAAAAAAGTTGCACAGAGATGTGGGACCCAACTGTGTTATTTTGATGTCCCATCCTGCAAAGAAATGGGATTATTCCTAGTGTGACACTCCTTATTTGACTCAGGCCATCACAAAGACATAATTATTTGCAAAGGAGGCACAAATGAACTTGCAGCCAGAGGCACCTTGGCAAAAAGGGGGATATTTCATGGAAGGGAGGTCAACGATGCTGCAAAGGAGATTCCCTCTGCTGCCTGCTCCTGTTGTGGCCCTTCCCAACAGAACACAATAACTACCACAGCTTGTCCTGTTGGGAATTCCTGTGAAGGCTCACATCCCACTGCCTTTTTTCCATTCTACTGCTTCTGTATCTTTCTCCTGCTCTCTCTGCTACATGTCCTCATTTGCTAAAATGTCTTAATCTTCAGAACCTGGGCTTGGTTTCAAGCCAGATTCCTGCTTTCCTTGGCTCATTCCAGCTATCACAATAGTTGGCACCAACTGTTCGGGCTGTGCTTACAGCCCCAGTTCAGGATGCTGCTTGTGAGAGATGCTGAGGTTCTCATTTGTGTGGTGCAGGCAATGCTGAGAGCCAGGGGCTGCTGTTGTGATTCACTGCAGTGCTTTTCATTCCCTGGTGTTGCTCTGACTTCTTAATTTACTGTGTCTTGCAAGGCTGTGAGGGAAGGAGGGAGGCACCCAAGTGTCAGGTTGATAGAGTTGGTTGGGTCAGATGATACAACCTGTTAACAAGGCCCCTGTGTGACAGAGGACTTCTGCACATCCTTAACTTGTGATGTTTTGGGTCTGTTGGATTGATGAGATCTGGTTCTGTGTGTGGTTCAAAGTGCTTTGCTGGATTGACCTGCTGGTCTGGAGTCTGTGTTCCTCATTTCTCTGGACCTGGTGGCCTTGGTAATTAGCCTTGCTCCTGGCTTGGAGACGAGTTCCAGGCACTTGGTGGATTGGCAAGGCTGTAACAAAGACCTCATTAGAGGGTTAAAAAATAGAGCACAGTTCCTAAAGTTATTGGATTAGCCTTTGTTGGAATCGTGTGGGCAAAGGGCAGGATATTTCTCATCTGTTTTCTTCTTTAACCAAGAAAACACCATTGTCCACCCATATCCCCACAAAACCTCCTGGCTGAGGAGCAGGTAGAAGCCTTTGGGAGATCACAGACCTTACCTTGCATGTTCTGTTTTCCAGGGAAGCTTTTCCTCACTGAAGTAGCTCCTGCTTGAGTGGAGAGCTACCAAACCCATTGTTCCTCTCAGCACCCCAGATCTTCAGGCTGTGTTTGTCTCTAACGTTCTACCATGTCATCCAGGCAGTGTTTCTTTTCTTCTGTGACAGCTGGGGGAAATGGCTTTTGTGGGTCTGTCAAAAAAGGACACCAGTCTCAAATTCCCCATCCCAACCCACTCCAGAGTCAAGAGGTGTTTATAATTGACAAGATTAATCTCAGCAGATATTTGAGGACTTTGCTGAAGTCTTTCATTTCACTGCTCACTCAGGCTGCTCAGGAAGATTAGAGTGAGTGCTGATGGCTTTGCAAACTGCTCCAGTGGACACTGAGTAAATATTTTAGAAAGCACAGCTGCAAAACACTCCTAATCCAGCCCTTTCAGTGACAAGCCTTACCTAACCAGCCTGGTCCAAAAGGAAACACCAAACCCTTGACCACAAATCCTCCTCGTTATCCTTTTAAGAAGGTATCAGTGTATGCTCAGAATTCACAGCAGCATTCCCTGATCTGCTGGTGAATTTTATATTGTGCTTCAGGGAAAACTGGGCAAAATAAGGTCAGAAGATGGGCAAGGACCTAGACATCCATCCCCAGGCTTGGTGTCAGGTTGGGATTAATCCTGGCATGCTGAAGATGTCTATTTAATTCTTTGAAAATGCTTGGAGATACCTATGCAGCTTGTTCTCGCTGGTTATTGGAAATGTATTAAAGAGTGACAAGTCTTGTTGTTAAAAATGAGCTGCATTTTCGCCCAAAAAACGTGGAATTTAGAGTAGACCAGTTTAGGCGGGGGGGAAGGGGGTGGGTTTCAGCATCTGGGTTATAAGTACAGAAGGATTCTTGAGAGTGCCACCAAAATATTTGTCCCAAAGTAAATAATTAGGCTGTTTTCCATATGAAACTTGGAGTGTATTCAAAAATAAAACTGCTGCTTCTCAGACTCAAAACTTTATCTAAGTTCCATATATTTTAAAGGGCTGTACCATACTCCAGTTAAGGTGTCCCTCCAATTCTTTCCACCTCACAGGTGAAAAGATGAGTTTGAGAGTCTGTCTCTGAGGTCTGAATCTGAGAGCACTGCTGAGTAAAGTGAGCAGGCTCCTGCTGTGCCAAGTCTCCCCAAGGCAGCTCTGCTTATTTCTTTTCACATCTATCACTTCCTCAAGCACACACACATTAATGATACTGATAATAGCAAGAGGGGGGTTTCTGTTTTATATTTATCTCTGTTTCCTTGGCTTCTGTCCAGTCTGAAAAGTCCTACCAAAAAAAAAAAATCAAAATAAGAGCTGTTGTGTCTGAACTGATTATAGGCTCTCAGAGTTGATGTCCCTTTCAAATCCTGCCCAGCCTTCAGAGATGGACAGGTCTGTTCTCCTGGCTGATGCTGATGGGTCACTCATCCCTACAGGAGCAAACAGGGGGAGGACAGACTCTGGAGCTTGCTTCTTTCCTTGGGTGATGGGGACATTTTCTAAATGGGATTTTATTACAGTGACAGTTCTGAGTGTGAATCACCCCATTTATGTGATATTTCCAGCAGCTCCACCAATTATGGCCACCTTTGCCACGAAGAACAAGGAAATTAAGAGCAGCTAATGGACTGACACAGCTTCGGGTGCCAAGGCAGGAGCCTGTGACAAAGCAGATCAGTCCCCGCCTGCCTCTTTTCTTATTTTCTTCACTGTCAGATATTTATTGTAATAGTTGAAAGGCAGCATTTAGCTGGCATAGCACTTTCTATTTAAGGTGCTGTGCAGAACAGGCCATTCCACAGATAAAGGGAAAAGTATGTTTGAGGACAATATTGGGACTGAAATGGAAATTGCCTTAAATTGGGTTGGCAAGCATCCTTATTATTCATTGGGATGATTTAAGTACCTCTTTCAGAAAGGAGGAAAAAGTAAAGGTGTGTTAGTGGGGGGAAATATTCTAAAACTGAAACTGTCCTCTGCTCAGTCATTAAATAAATTCATGACCCAGCAATGCCTCAGGGAGTTTTCCTTGCCCAGCCTCCAAGCCAGGGATGCTGCTGGATGCTGGGGCCTTGCTGAGAGCAGGGATCAGCTTCTTCAAGCTCTGTTGAGACTCCTTTGGGAGAATATTTGCTGAATTGGAGGGCTGGCAATGGTTAAGGAGGGGATCCTGTCCTTTGCCTCGACCTCTGTGTGCTCCACAGGGCAGGAGAGGGGTCTGGTGTGGGATTCCCATGGGGCTGTCCTGTGTTCATGGAGCACACAGCAGCCTTTCCCTTGCTTGCTATTGAGGATTCACTTCTGTGGAGCAATTTGGAAGCTGCACAGGAAGCTCCTAAAAAGATGAGCAGCTCAGGATGGAGGATTCTGGATTATTAATCCCTCAGCTCACTGCAGGCCTCCCAGGAGATGAACAAATCCTTTCCCTTTCCAGTCACTGCTGACATCCCCATGGTGGTTACTTCAGGATTTATGTAATACCAAAAAAAAAAAACACTATTACAGGGGCTGCTGGCTTTTTCCATAATCTCGACTGTAGCATTCACCCTGATGAGCCCACAAGAAGCCTTGGATAGTATTGGACTCCTCAACACTGGCATCACTTGCTTTTATTTAGCACCTAAGGCTCCTAAAGCACTTTTTGAGGTGTACATGCCAGAATTACAAATCATTCCTTTGAACTGCAACCGGTTTGGAGCTGCAGACTATTGAGGTGTTGATTCTGTCCCAGTATTCAGAGCAGAAAATGAGGAACCATAGTATGTAACTGCAAATGAGCAAGGACTGTGCTTATCAGAGTGTAATTACCCTGATCTGTGACCTTGAGGGAGCTGAGGCTCTGATAAGAAGCCCCTGGGAAGGGTACTCTCCTGTCAGACTCAGAACATGATGAGATGAGCTGCTGCTCTTATCTCAGTTTCTCCTTTATTTCTTCCTCTGTTTTTTTCCTCCTTATTTCTACAGAAAAAGGTTTGAGAGGGTTTTTTTGCCTTTTGAGCTTCCTAGGCTGCAGTCTGAAGAAAATCACATTCATATCCTTTTTCTGACAGGGTCTTGAACATTTCTGGGCTCCTCCACGATGCCCTGAGGGCAGCCTTGGTGTCCCAGTGTCACCTCTGGTGGTTCTGCTCTGTCACAACGTTCTGGCTCAGCTCTCCTGCTCCCAGTGGCCACAAGCTCTGCATCCCCAGCATCACTTGATGGGCTGGCAGTGCTCAGGGGTCTGAGCACACAGTGTACCAACAGCACTGAAAGCAAAGCTGAGATCATGGTTTCCCCTTGAGCACGTGGATCTTCACACTCTGCTGAAAGGCCTTTAATGGTTTATTTCAGATGGGGGTTAACTCTCCAAAAACCAAAGAAACACTTCCACTCCAGGCCACACTACCCAAATTGCCTTGTCAGCTGCCCAGCTCCTCCACAGACACCTCCAGCTACATCCCACCTCTGCTATATCATTTCACATCTCAAATATTCCCTTCCATCACATGACACTTTCTGTCAGTCCCACAAGAAAAAACTGACTAATGCAATGTGTGTGGTACCTGTGGAGAGCAAAACATTTGGTGTAAAGGAGCAATGTCCATGTACAATCATTTAAAGGGAATTATTTTAGGCCACCTCTGGTCTGGTCCCGAAGTCTGACTATTATCAGTGAATTAGGAGTGTGTTTGATTCAAAAGCAGTTCATAGCACCAAGTGTGCTTTGCCATGTGAACTGAAGTGTAATAAAGAGGAAGTTTTGATATTCAAAAAATGCACTTTTGGTCTTAAAATGCTGCTATAGGTGGATGTGGCAGCAGCTCTCTGGTCACAGAGAGAGGCACAACTTTCCCAGGCATCGTTCTGGGGAAGGCTGTGAGAAAATCAGAGAGAAGAATAAGAAACAATTCTTATCTTCACTTGCTGCACCTGTTGTTGTGCAAGTGTGGAATGTGTTATGGAGATTTGTTTACCAAAGGGTGATTTCTTAATTAACTAATGGTGATGGTGTTTGGATTCAAGGACCAATCAAGTCCACCACTAGCAAATTAGGGTATAAAAAGCATGGGTTTCTTAATAAAAAGGAGATGAATTAGCTTTCTAAAAATGGAGTCCATATATTGTCTTCTTTGCTGTCTTTCATACCTGTTGGTGACAGGTGCACACACACACAAAAGCAACATGAAATTGCCTGAACCTACAGAGGAAATTTTGGCAGGGCTCTGAACAGGCCCAGGCAGCTTGGTCTGCTTCTCTTCTCTCTCAGCTGGTGGGTAACACTCAGTGCACCCTCAGGATGGACAGAACTCATGGTTCACCTCTGTTCCTTCCAGCTGGGCCAAAAAGAATTAAACATTTGCTGGGCCTAAATAAAAATAACTGTATAGTGTAGAGCCATGTGGAGAGCTAGAGAAGAGATAGGAAAAGCAGTTGGGTGTTTCATATAAATAAAAACATGTGTGCCATGTCAAGAGGAAATAAAAAACCTATTGCAGCTTTTGCTGGGGATGCTGTTTGTAAGCATGTGTCAGGTGAGTACTTTTTAATTTGTGTCTGGAAATTGTTAATTATTTAAAAAAAGGATATGGAAAGTGTTGGACCTGTGACAGACCCAGATACCTCTGAATCTGAGGAAAAGTCATGTCCATAGTTTGAGTTTTGAAATGAGAGAACATGGATGGGATCCTGGATCTTCCCATCATTGGAACATATGGTGTTGCCCAAAAAAAAGCTCAGCCTACTGGAAAAAGAATTAGCAAGTATATCACAAGAAGCTGTGCAGAAGTGCTTTGTGTGTGTATTTCTTCCAGCATCTCTGCCTGTGTGCAAGCCACATGGGTACAATTCAGTTCCCAATAACCATGTCTGCTACCCATCCATAAACCCACAAAGCCTGGATACAGATGTTCCCTGCTCTCAGGGCTGGCTGCAGTGCTAGGAAGCAGATGTGCTCCTCGTGGGCTTCCTTGGTTATTTAAATATCCAGAGCAAACGTGTTACTGCCCTGACACGCTTATTTCTCTCTGTGCTGTTGCTTCTCTAAAATGCCAAGAATAGTGCTGTGCCCTCCACCACTGGGATCATTTCCAGCAGGAGAACAGTTTAATATCCCATTGGAGCAGTTCAACAAGGGGTATTCTGAGAAAGGAGAGGATAGGATTTTTTTTTTTTTCTTAGCTTTATGCCCCTGCCTACCTGCCTTCAGTTACACTTGACTGTCTCTACTTCCCAAATGCTGACATTGATTAGTTCCAGAAATCCACCCAGTTATAGAAAACTTCTGGAAAGTTGAAATTAGACTTTTTCCTAGAAAGCTGTGTTATCTGTACTTGGGGCCCTCAGCTAAGGACCCTTCCTTTCTGTGGGCTTGTGCTCAAAGGAACAAGCTCAGAGCTACTTCTTTGAATGTTATTTATCAGTTTCAAGAGGTTCTCTTATTCTGGGGCCTTTGGCAACATCTGTCCTTTCTCTGGGTCTGTCTGCAGAGCTTTGGGGATGGAGCCTTAGCAAGCCAACCCACACCCTGAGTGTGCTGAGCCTCTGCCACCCTTGGAACATTCCTGAAGTGTCGTGGTGGCTGCTCCTGGCTCCTGTGTCAGCAGCACAGATTGACAGCGTCCTGGTAAACCTCAAACCAAAACTGCAACTTTCATTTTGCTGCTAATTGTTTGGAATTCTTTGAACTCACGTCTGCGGATGGCACTTAAAACTGCCTCTGCCTGGTACACCTCATAAACAGATGGAGTGTTTGTTGACGTTTCTGTGACAGCTTGAAAACTTGTTTCCTACCTCTGAGCTGAGCCCTTTCTGCCTTGTCCTCCATCTGCCATCTCATTTTAAAACTAGCAGAACAACTCAAGTGAAGCAATTCCGACTTTTTCCATCTGTGCACAGTTAATTAAGAGGGTAATGAGAGCTCCGAATGAACAAGCCCTGCATTAATTCAAGATATGATTAAGGGAAACATCCAAAAATGAAAAATATATATGTGCCTACATACATACATTTTTTAGAAGCCTTGAGACCCTTTTGTCTATCCCTGTGCTTGCCAGCATTATGGCTAGGGATGATTAAAAAAATAGGAAAGATGACTATGGAAAACTGAGTCTGTATTCTGAACATGAAATCTGTGTATAAGCATCTTGAAGATGTAGAGATTGTTATAACTTGAATATGTGTGAAGATGGGGCTTGATAGTGGCAGAAGAAAATGCTGTTTGTTTTTGAAGAGGTTAGAAAGGTGAGTTACAGGACCAAGGCATGGAGAGATTCACAATCCAAGGAATTGCCCTGAAATTGAAATTAAGACATATGGTTCTGTGTGATATTTGCTTTTGTGGCCATCCCTGTGTGCTCTCAGCCAGGCAAAATGTGACCACAGGAATGTACCTCGGGAAATTCTACAACAAGCCAACACTGTCTCAGCAGCTACTGAATTAGGAATTCCAGCCTAGACTGAAAAAGGGGGGATATTGCCTAATTTTACTCTGATCAGACTAAGGAGCCAACAAGAAGCCTCACTGGAAACCCAGGAGAATGAATTGGACAGGGAGAGAGGGAAAGTTTGATGTTGAAATTAGGGAGGAAATCGGCAGCTGGGGAAGCACAGGGCTGAGATAATGTGGGAAAAGGAAAGGACAGGCAAAAGAAAGGGGCATGAATACTTCAGAAAGAGGAGGAGGCTGCAGAGCAAAGCAGCAGCTCTTCCCTCTTTACCTTGTGGCTCCCTCCAGGTTTACAGCTCACATTTTGCTTTACTGGGGCGGAAAAATGAGTGGCACTGAAGAGGCTGAGTGAATTCTTGTTTGGGTTCTTTTCCCCCCTTCTTGGTTTCTTGCAGCAGCAGGAAACACAGAAAATATTTCTAAACAAAGCTTGAAATTGGCTGTTTGCATTTTGCCTGTGAAATTTCCTGGGGCTCACAAATTGGACTCTCATCCCCGCGCTGCCAGGGAAGGCAGACGCATTAGCAGAGCTCGGTGGAGATCTTGGCTGCAGCCACCAGAAAGGGGCTGGGATTCACCTGCTAAAGGCTTTATTAATTAAAAAAACAGCCTTTTTCTGGCTCCTGGTGGTGGCTGGTGAAGCCTGTTGCCTGACAGATGCCACTGAAAATAGCCCTTTTCAGAAAATAACCCTTTTCAGCCCACCCCATGTTTGCCAAGGAGGGTGGCACAGCAGTGGTGGGGTGGCAGACTGGGAAAGCTCGTGGCATTTTCACAGGGATCCCAAGGAGACAGCAGGAGTGAGGTGTCCCACAGCACATGACTGCACAGGGTGGGATGGAAGCCGTCAAAATATGTATCCTCTTATTTCTAAATGATTTCCAAAGCACTGTGGGAAACAGGCTGGAAAGGAAATCAAGATATAATCCCCTGCCCCAAAGGAACATCAAAGTTGTCACTTCTGTCAGGCATTTGTCTAATCTGTACTCAGAACCTCCCTGGGCAGGGATTTCACACCCTCCCTGGGCTATCTTTTCTGGAGTTTAACTACCCTTGCTGTTGGAAAGTTTATCTTAATATCTGGTCTGGATCTCCCTGGCTGTAATTTAAGCCCATTATTCCTTGTTCTACCTGACATGGAGACCAAATTTATTCTCCCCAAAGATGTGTGTGGAGCTCAGCCTGTCAGGGGGAGCAGGGACACAAAGGCTCATTCTGAAAGGCACCAGTGGCACATTTGTGTGCCAAGACTCCCCTTGTCCCTCCAGGTGCCCACAGTTGTGCCCCAACACCAGAGCTGGGCTGGGTTTTGCATTGTTTTGCCACTGGCTGGGGCAGAGTAAACCTGAATGGAGAAGGGAATTGGTCAGGGGATTGGGTATCATCAACCTGATGTTCAAACTGTTAGTGGGTTAATTCCCTCATTGCATCTGAACAACAAAATGGACAAGAAGTTTTTCCTAAAATCTGAGGGAAATAAAATTCTTCCCCAAGATGGCAATGTGTTGGAAGTTTCCATTAAAAATAATAAATAAATAGAATTCCCCACCTTTTTATCAGCTAAGTCTGAAACTCCTTGAAATAAGGGCTAGTAATGGAAGTGCTGACAGTATCTTAACTAAAGTAGCGTGAAAGGAGTGATATAATAGTTTATTTCAGGTAATGCCATGGTGATTTTTAATTTACATAATGTCAAAAATGCAATATGTGAACTTTCTGAAAGCAAAAAAGTGGTGATAAAAACATCTATTTATTCCTTCTGCCTCCTTGCAGAAATGAGAGAAAGAACAAAGCCACAAGGAAAAACCTCAAGGCCATGGTATTTACATGAGGCAAAGCTACACACAATGTACCCTGGGAGTGTTTGAAAGAGAAGCTGACCCCGTGTAGTTGCTCTTGTCTCAAATCATTTGCTAGTTTAATAGCTTACCATTTGCAAAATGATGTTTAGATTATTTTCCCTTCCTAGCATTAAATATAACTGGTGCACAGTGAATGTGAGTGGGCTGTGGAGGACTCCCAGGTCCCAAAGTCAATGCTCCTGCCAGTTCAGCGTGTCCTGCCTGGGGATGCACAAAGTGTGTCCTGAATGGAGGGGCCTGGGGGGTGCTGCAGTTTGGGGGTTTATAGATTTAGGGGGTTTTTAGGCAATTAGTCAGTGTCCTGGTAGGATTTTTGAGAATAAGTGGTCCTCATTGCTGGAACAAGATACCTAAGGGGTGTCCTCTAGCCCCCAGCAGTGCCACTGAGGTGAGCTCAGGCTCCAGAGCTGCTCCTGCACAGGTTTCCCCTGCCCATGGGAGGACAGGTTTTGCCCTGGGCTCTCAGCCAAGCCAAGGGGGACTCAATGATCCTGAGGGTCTTTTCTGATTAAATGATTCTGTCATGTGCATGGGTGTGTGTCAAGGGGCCACTTGTTCTGCTCTCTTGAGCCAGGGGCTCTTTGGAGGACCCTGCCTACCCTAATCCCAGCCTGAGATCATCCTGGAGGCTAGCAATAATCTGTTGTCCATCCCAAATTCTGAAATAACTGCACTGGAGTTAAAAAGGGGTGGCTGTGAAGAGAGAAGAATCAACCTGCTCCTTCCCAAAGAAAATAAACAGCAGAGCTGCAAAATATTCACTGTTCAAAGAGAGCCCAGTGTCCTCCAGAGGAGCTGTTTAACCAGCTTTTTAGCAAATTTGCAGTTATCTATAACCAGTCCACTAAAATTCCACTTTGGAGTATGTGATATTGAACCAGTCAGAGAATCTTCTGGGACTGGAGTCAACTTCTGTGGTCACTTCTTTTAGCAGAGCCCCATCAGACACTGCTTGTTTATAGATTCATTTATTAATTCTCTTTAGGAAATAGGGCTTAGAGAACATTGTGGCAAATTTCTTTACATGGATAGAAAAACCTCAGAATGTGAGGAAATGTGGGTTGCTGGCAGCTCACAGGAGCAATGCAGAGTCTTCAGCTGGTACCAAGTTCTCCAAACAGAATTTTAGAAGATTTTCAACATGTCCAGTCTTTGTCCTCTCCCTCCTCACAAAGGGGAAACTCCAGCCTGAGTTATTAACACAGCCCAGTGTTAACACAGTAGAGCCTGCAGCCACTAAAGCAGCCTAGTGTGACAAAAAATTCAGAGAGAAGTTAATAGAAATCCTGCATCACGAAACAATCCACAGAGGAAGAGAATCCCTTGTGACAATATTATACTTTCAATATCATTCATAAAAATAAACCAAATAAAAGTCAATTGTAAGGTCCAGGATACCATAAAATATGAGTTTGGTTAGAGACACTTAGAAGCAAAATTTGTTTTAAATATGTGTAATCACCTTGAAGCCTCACACATTTACAGTTTTAATCTAGCACATTAGTGAGATTAGTACATGGGGTTTTTTGCAATTAAACTGCATATTTTATCACTTCTTCTACTTTCATGCTATATAAACTTGCAGGAAATTACAGGCCTATAAATATTGCCAGAGCCCTTCCTCTGTGGGAGACAGAAGAACAGAGAGACAGAAGCAGTGTGGGCGGCTGGTTCCTTTTTTCCCCTAATTGTGCCCTTAATCAATAAACCCAAAATTTTGTAGAGGCAATTGTAGGATTAGGATACACATCCAGGAAAGCTCAGAGATCCCCTGGACAGCTCTATGCCTGCAGCCTCCAGAGTTTTCCAAAGACTGTGCAGGACGAGCCTCCTGTTGGCTAGAGAGGAAAGGGATGTGGCAAAAGTGGAATTGGCAGTTTCCCAATGGAAAACTGGCTAAATCCAGCCAGATTAGCCAGGAAATCTGGCTGAATTCTCTCCTATGCTGTCAGGCTGTGTGACTGCCTGAGGAAGGAGAACTTTCTGCTCCTCAGCCCTTGTATTTGCCATGTGTAAAGATGTTCTTCCTCTTCCTGTCGATGGCTTCACGTGGCTGTTCCTCCTGTGCTGGGCACCAGTTTATCCAGATGAATTCCCTGTTTCCACATTTTGCACTGCCTGTGAGCTTTCTGCCTCCCTCAGACACCCATTCCTTCTCCTTGCTTGCTTTAACTCTGAGGTGGATCCTTGTGCTGCATGGACAGTTAGCACCCACACCTGCAGCTGGTTTTGGTCTTTGAGGAAGCTTTGCCTGCTGCTCAGTTCTTCCTGCTTGAATCCACAGAGCAGGGGAATATTTCCCATTTTGCATCAGAAACCAACGTTTCAGAGGATGAAGGAGCCCAGGCACCTGCCCAAAATTGGCCTTTTTCTGGTCATTGACTCTCAGTGTTGTGCTGGACCACACCTGCCTGTGTGACAGAGAGGAGAGCAGCTCTGAAACTCATCCACTGTGTGGATCTGTGGCTTCTGGACTCCAGACACTGTGTCAGAGTTGCCTTTCTCCTCACCCAAAGTGCTTTCAGGCATGTCAGGGGGTTGGAGCAGTTCTGCCAAGTCATGTGCTGGAAAAAGGCAGATAATGCTCTCAGCAGAAGGGGTTGCAAAGAAGAAAAGGGCAGATGTCAGTATTTCCAGAGATCAAGGTACCTCTGTTGTAGGAAAATAAATAAGGGCTGAGCTTTAGGCAAGGTTTGAGTAGCTTTAGAGCCAGCCTGGATCTGATCCACTCAATCCAGTGCTGTTGATGCCTCCAGCATCGTAAACTCATCTCCTTAAATGTCACTTTGGAAGGTGAACAGATGGGAAGTTGAGCTAGAAATATATAATCATGTTAGATTTCTTTTATGAAAAATTCTCTTTTTTTGGAAAAAAAAAAAAAAAGTTCTTCCTTGCAAGCCCTGATCAGCCTTGCCTTCTCTTCTTCCCATTCCTTTCAAACCAACAGAGTCCTGATCTGGTGCACATAAGCAGATTTTTGTCAATTGGAGCCAACAGCTGAAAGAGAGACCCAACTCAGGGAGTGCTGGTCACTTCTCTGGGACACCAGGAATGTTTCAACAGGTTCAGGCAGCTGGAGCTCCAAGTGATCTCCTGATTGCAACCTTTGAGCAGTGCCAGGCTTTGTGTGTGGCTGAATCAGCATCCTGGGGAGTGAGAAAGCACCAGGAGCAGAAAGCAGAAGATTTCTCCATGAACCAAGGAAGATTTGCTGCAGCATCTCCAAAATCCTGGGCAGAAATCTCTCTGTGCATTCGTGTGAGCAGCCAGGAGGTGGCTGCTTCAAAGCTCATGGCAAAGCCATTGCACGTGGATGATGAGTCTGCAGATTTTAGGGAAAAATAGGCAGAACACAGAGACTGGGAGGCCATGACCAAATTCCTCCATCTTATCAACCTACAATTTATCAACAACTGGCAATTGCTTTGGGCTGCTAATGCTTCAACAAACCCTCATCTGGATAGCCTGAAAGAGGAGTGTCTCAAAGACAAACCTGCTCAGCACAACTCCAGAGCAGCCCACGCTCCCTGAAAACTGCACTTGTGCCTCTTGCAGGGCTCCCTGGGGCTGACACCAGCCCAGCTGCTGAATTAGGGGAAAGAGGAGAGAACAGAGAAAGCAGTGATGGAAAATGAACAGAGCATCACTCCAGGGTTGTGCCTGGCTCTGTCTTTGTACCATGGCTGCTCTGACACAGCAAGATTTGCTCTCTAAGTATTTTCATTTTTCTAAGTATTTTTTTTTATTTGCTCTCTAAGTATATTTGCCCCTGAGCCAGGTTCCAGTAGGTTCTCACACCCAGTCCCAGGGTCCTGTCTGCAGAGAGCTCTGCAAAGCCTTGGAACCTGGGAGAAGCAAGAGTCTCTGAGTTCCCCCCTCCTGTGGGCCAGCCACTGCAAAGGGAGGTGAAGATGCACCAGATAGGTGCAAGACCAACATCCCCAAGTGGTTTTTAGGTATTTAACTCTATTTTTTCTGGGACAAAGGCAGTCTTGTGTCCCAGTCACCACGTGGCACTGCAAAGCACTGGCAGCTCTGTGGGACAGCAGAGAAGCTCTGCAGTGATAATTGTGGTGGTGATCTCCCTTCTACTTCATGTCTACCAACTGCTGGACGTGCCAAAGGAGCTGCTGGGAAAACAAATTTCCAGCTTTCTACTCAGATATATAACACAAATCCTCACACCCCAGCACAGCTTTACTTTCTTGTGCTTCCCAATCCCAGATCCACCAACTCATGCCATTGAAGCTGCCAGGGGAGGGAATTAGGGAGGGGAATAAATAAATAAATAGCATAATGTGTAAAGTCCAGTGCCACTCTCAGTTTGAACAGCACTCTCGTGTCCCACAAACCTCCCTGTGCTCAGAGTGCCTGGTTTTGTGGAGGGATAGGTTGGGGTGGAAGGTTTGTGGCTTTTTTCTTTTTCCTACTGATATGTGTCTCCAGAGAAATGAGTAAAACCTTACAGATGAACGTGTCATAGAAGAAAGAGCATATGCTGCACATGCATCTAAATAGCATTTATCTTACTTTTCACTGACGCAGTGGTGAAATATGTTCTCTTTGCTTTCAAATTTTAGGGACAAACAGATGGTAGAAAGCTTAGTTTTGGGTATTATGTCCATCAAAATAACCTGTATTGCAAGCACCTCTTACTATAATTGGGGATTTTAGCTGCAGCAGAATCTGGACTCCAGGAAAAGTCCTTTGCAGAAGTAGTAAGTCAAAAAAAGGGCTGGATGCTGTCCTAAATATATATTTTTTTTCTCTGAAATGCACAGTTTTGCAATGCTATAATTAGAAATGCACTCACTTTTTTGTTCTTGCTTTTGATAGGGATAAAGGCCAAAAAACACAGTTCCTGCTTTGACTCCTATCTCTCCCCCTCCCAAAATGCTCCAGTGAACCCCCAAATGTGTTCAGTCCTCACTGTAGGAACTCGTGAAAAGAGAAGTTGCCAAAGATCCTTCTTCAAAAATAAAAGCTCTACAAGCCCAAGAATCTCCCCCTTATTTTACCACTGAATATTCCCAAAAACTCTGATTTTCCCAGTGTAAAATGAGGTTGGAGGGAAGATCTGCCCCAGGCACCCTGCTCTGAGTGACTCTTGTGGTACCAGACCTGTGGGAAAGGAGGGATTGTGGCAGGTCAAGGAAAACTGCAGCCAACCCCTGCAAAGCAAAGCCAAACCTTTGCCTGAAGCACTGCAAAAAGGGAGAACTCAGCCCTGGAATTCAATAAGCTGTGGAGGATGAAGATCCTGTAAAATGTGCATATCCAGCATGGAGGGAACCTTGTCTGACAGGGAGGGAATGATTATCCACTGTAGGGATGTGAGTGTTCTCATTATGGATTTATTATATATAGACAGGCAAATGCTGAAACATTCCAAAGCTGTCTTACACAATTTCAGAGGATTTTGTTTGGGGGTTTTATT
Organism: Peucedramus taeniatus; assembly: GCA_013400575.1. Classification (NCBI taxonomy): domain Eukaryota; kingdom Metazoa; phylum Chordata; class Aves; order Passeriformes; family Fringillidae; genus Peucedramus; species Peucedramus taeniatus. Next base: position 615,278 of record WBNO01027761.1, on the reverse strand, counting down.
TCCCTCTGTTGTTTTTTGTTTTGTTTTGTTTTTTATTTGCCTTTTTTTTTTTTTTCCAATGCAGTATTTTTTGTTGTGGGTTTTGTTTTGATTTTGGCTTTGATGTGCCTGTTCTCCTCCTCAGCACTTTTCCTGGTTCAGTGCCTCAGTTTCTAATCTCCAGGTCAGTGTGTGTTTTGCATGAATTTAATACCTGCTCAGCATTATCCCCTGTCCTGGAGGACTCTCTTACTTTGCCATTTCATTCTTGCAGAGCAGATCCAGGTTAGTTAATTGTGCACAGGGAAATCATCCAGCAATGTCTAGGGACTTAAAAAAAAAAAAAAAAAACTTGAGAGGAAAATGTATAATCCCTACCACCTTGTTGGAAGGGTGCCCAACACAGCAACGACATTTAAAAAGTCACTATTGCCAGTAATAGATGCAGAGTGGCAACAGGAGTTTGGTTTTTCCTCTGTATGCCTAGGAAAAGAAATATCTGCCTCAAGAATGCTGAAAAATTATTATGGAAAATATACTTGGGACACAGCCCTCATTTTTAGAGATGTCAACCATTTTAGTCCCAAACTTACAATGTACAATCAAGATAATTCCTCTTATTTTTCCTTCTCTATTCTTTACTTCAGAATTTAGAAAAAAAAATCATTAAAAACTAAGAGATGGAAAGAGTTGCCTGCACACAGAGAGGGAACCAAACCATATTTTTTGTACTTATGTAAATAATTATTTTATGTAATGCAGACTGTGTCTCACATTTGGGCCCTGTCAGACTGAAAGCTATCGTTGTGTTTTTATTTATCTCCATACACTGAAGTTTATGTTTGTTTAAATTAAAGCTGGGATCTCCTAGACCCATAAAATGTTTAAACATAAGCATGGTTACAAATTGTCTGGTGTGTATTTACCAGGGCCCCCTGCTGTGTGTTGCAGAGTCACTTAATTGTGCTTGTTTGCATCTTCCTTCCATAATGCTCCCAGCATTTTATCCATGCAGTAGGAGCCTATGGTTTGGCAAAAGGAGGAGATTATTTTTCTCTGTGTGCTGGAGTGGGTTAAAAAAAGGCTGAGTTGGATTTTTCCCCCCCTTTTTGTCAAAAGAAACATTTATTCAATTTTTTAAATAAATTAATACTGAAAATGTTTTGGTTGGGATTTTCTTTTTCCTGAAACAAAATGAGGAATGGTCAGTTCTTATTATAAAAGGAAAAAAAAATCACTTTTCATCCATTTTTCCCTGCTGTGTTTCTGACATTGAGTAGCTGTTCTAACCTGGGTTGTAGTTCACAAGGGCCCACTGTAAGTCTGTCCTGTGCCACAGAAATTACACTCATTCCTTTTTTTTTTTTGAGAAAAGAACGCTGGAAATGGGCGTTTTCACTGCCTGTAGGTGCAACTGTTGCTGTGTTTTTATTCTCACTCTGTCCAGTCTTTGGGCTAAGCAGAATTTTGTCTGAATACTTTTGGACAGGTTTTGCAGGAAGCACAAATTATTTTGTTATGTGTGAGTGAAGTGTGGAATGCAGTGGAAACACCCCAATCAAAAGTTCAGGGGTGAAATGTGTCTGTCTAAGAGCTGATACAAACATTTCCCTACTGGCAAAGCAGATTTTAAATATAAAGAAAGTGACCTGGTTCCTTTAAAAAATTCTTATCACTTTCCTAACTTAAAGCATCTTAAAATGCTTCCCCTTAACCATTATGGGTGCATAACTTCAACATGTCAGGGTTATCTATAATTCCTTCATTTCCTTCCAGAAGGGCTCCTACCTACACACTACATCATGCATCTTTTATTACCCCCTTAACGTATTTATAAAATATTGATTATTCCTTCTAAATAGCTTTACAAATGAAGCCATGTGATGTGGTGTTCCCCTCAATTAGCAGCAGGTTCATTGTTTACTGAAGTGACCCCATGCTCTGAGCTGGTTCTGAAACTGAACCTTTCAAATAAGCTTTTGCCTATTTTCAGTTCTTGTGCCAATTTTTGCCTCCAGTTATATTCAGTGTTCACACTGAGGAATTTTATTTTTTTTTACCATTCTGTGAAGTTGCTCTCAAATTACACTGCACTAACTGGGGACAGAATGGGGTTAGTGGATCTCCTCTGTTTGTTTTTTCTGCAACAGCAGAGTGTGAGGTAGGTTTACCTGAGACCTGCAGTGCCTGGGCTGCTCTGGATTCATTCTGGAGAACAGAAGATACAGCAAGGTTAGTCCCCACTGACACCAAGCAGAGCTGAGCTTTGAATTGAGCACCCAGTGTGTAAATTAATACCTGGAATTAATTTCGCATGCCACTTGCTAATGAGAAAATAGAAATGCTGGTTTATAAAACAAAGAAACACAATTCAGGGCGAAGAATAAATGATAGGGAGTGCTTGTTGAAAAGCTCAGCTGCAACCTCCTTCATAAGGCAAGTTTGTTGTTAAATTTAATGGGCTATAGGCGTTGATTGGTGGAGTCATAAAATGAACTGTTAATTTGCTGTTCCAGGAGTGGAGAATCTATATTATGCAAATTGCTTTTAAAATTTCTGTTCCCAGCACAAGTCTAGAGAGGTAACGTGGCCCTTTCACACCATTGCTTTGAGGGCTCTTCCCCACTGCCATCGCTGGTAAATCTCAGTGCTGTGAAGTGCCTGGGGCTTTGATTGCCTCTGATCTGCGCTGGCAGCTCACAAAGGGGCTCCCTTTGGGCACCTGTGTTTGAGCACCTGCCCCAGTGAGATTTCAAAGCACAGCCCAAAGGAGGCAGTGGTGCTCAGAGTGACCCCAGGGAGAGGAGCACTCCCTAAAGTGGAGAGAGGATTCCTTCATTCATCTGCCTCACTCAAAGACCACGCTGGGAAGGTGGCAGCATTTACACTGTCACCGCGGGGCGACACACGAACGACACGGGCAGTTCTGTTCAGAGCAAACTAAAAAACTATTTCTTAAAACATCTGACTCCATGTATATATCTTTTTGAAATGCCAGTGTCATTGGAGGGTTACAGTGCCACCTCCTCAATGTCACTGGGCAACCCAACAATCCTTCAGGTTGCTCGTCCCCATAAAGGAATGAAAAACAATAAGTTATTTACATAAAGTGTTGTGAGAAAGTTGTGTGCAAAAATGCAAACATCAGAAGGCTTGAGAAAACTTAAAAACATCAAAACAACATACACTTCACGAAGAATGGAACAAATCCTGCCAGATGTGGTGTTTCCAATGCAGCTGAGAAAATGTCAGCTGTGGCAAAGTGAGTTTCACCTGCATAGGTGAAATGTGGACTGTTGGCTGTGGATACTGATAGCCTGGTCAGAGAGGGAAACAGAAAAACTTTCCCAGGAATTGTTTTGAGGAGTTTTGAGAACACTGAGAGAGTTAAAACAATCTTGCAGCTGGTGTTTCAACAGTTGTTTTCTCATAAGATGTTTAGCAAAGGGTGTTTCCTTAATTAACCAATCATGTGAGGTGTGTTGATTAAAGGACCAGTCAGGTCCACCTGTGTTGGAACAGTGTATAAAAAGGAATGGGTTCCTAATAAAATTATTATTAGGCTCCTGAAGAGATCTGGAGTGTGTCACTCATTCATCCATTCCTGACTCAATGGTGACAACTGGCATGGGTGAGCTGGAGTGCTGTGATCCCAACCTTGGCTGAGCTGTGGGTGTGTGAGGATATGCCTCTCAGGACAGTGCTGAAACATATCTGATCTGTTGTGTGAGCTGTCCTGGGGTTTTTGTGCCACAGACATGATGTTGGCAGCAACCACAGCACCACAAACCCCAAAATTCTGTCCACTGTGAGATCAGATTTGCTCCCACTCAAAGCAGGGATATAATCTGCTGATTATATAGCCAGAGCTAATCCTGAGGCCATCTTCTACTTCATGGCAGTGGGAAAATAACATCCAGATAAACATCTTGGACTTTCTCAGTAGGTGCCCTGTGATGTTCCTCACTCTCTAAAGGCCAAGTCCATGCAACAATTGCCCCTCATCCCTCCAGTCCCCCATAGCTCCTGGGACACTCATGGCTGGCTCAGCAAAGATGAGCTGTAGGAGCTCACCTGTGGGACTGGAGAGGGGACAGAGAGCAGGGGACATTCACCATCATCCCCAAAATGAATATCAGAGGTCTCACACCCTGTAGCCACCATCCCAAGGCTCCCTGCAGACTCTCCTCTCACATTTTGGTGACCTCTTAGGGAATGGTGATGCTTACAGTTTTAACTCTTTTCTAAAGAAATGTGAATATCTGGATTCTTCAGGGAGAAACTGGACACACCACGCTGGCTGTAGACTGGCTGCTTTCTAGTGCTTCTTTGTAGGTTTGGAGTTTGCTGCATAGATGAAAACTTTTACCAATATCCATAAAAAATAACTTCCAAGTGAGCAATACTTCTACCAAAATGGCTAGTTTTGTTTTTTTTTCTTTTCAGTAAGTTGGAGCAATTTGTGCTGGTAGATGAGAGAATTCTGCTTTAAAATATTGACACTGAGGAGAGGTATAAACCTATTACACCTGGTGCCAATAGCTTCTCTTTTCTAATCAAAATAATGTCAAATGAGTAAGAGAATAGGAATGAAATAAGCCACTTCTTCCCATCTCACCCCTCCCCAAAAACCAAGCAAGAAAATGCAATGGCATGTCAGTTATTTGGAGCACTCAGCTCTGAGGTCTTGCAAAACTCACAAGTGCTCTGGTGAGCTGTTTGTTTGGGTGTTTTTGTTATTGCTATTATCATACTCACAACTCTTAAGTGAATCACTGGGAAGGTTTTGGCTGCACATTGAGCAGAAACCTGCCTCAGGCAAGAACAAGGGTTTATTTATTTAACTTCAGAGACGAGGAAGGGAGGAGGGAATTTCTCCCATACACGTCCATCTTCAGCTGAGCTTTGTACATCTCTTTATTTAATCAACATCCATCCCCTCTGCACTTTTGTGCCTGGCTCACAGCCCCCTCAAACCCCTTGTGCACCTGGGGGTGAGGATCCTCTCCTGAAATGCCTGAGGAGCTGCTGGGGGAGCAGCACAGCCCAGGTGTGCCCCAGGCATTGCCCAGGTGTGCCCTGGGCAGGGAGAGGAGCAGCTCAGGCTGCAGGGAGCACCCCTGGCACTCTCCCCCAGCCCTGGGCTCTGCTACCAGGCGTGTTGGCAGCCCCCAGCCTTGACCCCTCACTTTCCAAGCAATCACTGCCTTGGGAAGCCCTTCTCCATGGCCAGGCATCCCTCTCCAGCTCAGGCAGAGGGGGTTGATTTCCAGACAGATCTGCTTCTGTTGGAGGGGGCAATCATGTAGGGGAAGGGAGGAAGCCCAGTGCTTCCAAAATACTGGAAATCTGGGAGTCTTAAGCATTTTTTTCTTTTTTTATAAACTGCTGTTGGATAACTGAGCTGGAGGGAGGCTGCAGTCACAGCCCAGCTCTGTGCTGGGCAGAGCCACAGGCAAACCCTGCTTTTCACCTTGTCCTTGTGCATGGAGATGGGTGCTCAGACCAAGGAGGAGACACTTGGGTGCAGTTTTCCCTGAAGAGTGAGAGACCTGATGTGGCTGGAGGACACCAGAGTTCAGCCACCAGCAGCAGGTTGAACTGGAATACCCAGACTTGCTGGAAAAACATGCTAGTTGACATTTTTCATTGGTTAGCAGATACTGATTTTTTTTTTTTGCCTCAAATAAGCATATCAATGCTCTGTTGTATTTTTTATGTTGGTATATTACTATAGTAACAGTAGTATTGTGTTTATTCTATTTTAAATTAATATCTGCATGAAATAGAGGAAGATAGCTGCTAGCTGGGTGATTTATTCACAACAAAAAGAGAATTATCCTTTGCAAGGAAAGCAGTAGTGTCAGCCATAAGACAGGCTGGGTGGTGCAACTGCCCAGGTCCAGCACTGAGTGATCAGGGATGTGGTACCTGGAGAAGTCCAAAGTGCTTTTTGTGGTCACAAAACCAGAATTATCCATGAGCCACCCCACAGCTCCGAGGGTCTGTGAGCAATTCAGGATGTTTGTTGTCCAAAGGTGATGTCCTTTGTTGTAAAAGCAGAAAAAGAACCACATTTACCTGTCTAAAGTAGTCTCAAACCAGAGGACGCAGTCTCAAGCTGCACCAAGGGAAATATAGGTTGGATATTAGGAAAAAGTTTTTTACAGAAAGAGTGATAAAGTTCTGGAATGGTGGAGTCACCATCCCTGGATGTGTTTAACAAAGCCTGGATGTGGCACTGGGTGCCAGGGTTTAGTTGAGGTGTTGGGGCTGGGGTGGACTCGATCTTGAAGGTCTCTCCCAACCCAGTGAGTCTGTGAATTCTGTGAATTCTGTGAACCAAGGTCTCCTGCTCTGCTCCTTGCTCTCTTGACCTCACACCTGTGCAGGTGCATGGGCAGGTCCCTCAGTGACAGAAAGGCTGTCCCCTGTCCCCTGTCCCCTGTCCCCTGTCCCGGGGCAGACAGGGAGCCAAGGACAGGTCTGGGAGCAGCACCAGTGCCACAGCACACCCTGCTGAGAGAAAACCCCTCTCATCTCACCCCACACTGCAAATATTTGCCTCCTGTGTGACGTGGGGACAATCCCAAGCACTGGGAGCCTCCGTGGCAGCAGGGAAAAGGCATTAATGAAGCTCTGCTGGTAAGCACTATTTACCTGTTTAGCCTGGCCTCCTACAGATAAACCAGACACACAAAATGACATCTTGCTGCTCTGCTTTGCTTGGAGAGAGCATTTTCTCTGCACCCTGGAGTGTTTGCATGCTTTTCTGCCCCTAGTTGAGTTCCATGATGCTGAAAATATCCCTCCCAGTGGTGGTGAGGTGGATCTGTGCTGTCTCACTGCCTGGTCTGGCTCTGGCTGTCTCAGGGATATTTCCCCTTCCTTCACAGTGCCAGCTTGCTCTGGATGATCTTTGCACACACAGATTAAACTGTGAAGGAGTTGGAAAAGGCTGCCTGTCTTTCTTTTTATCAAATCCTAGATTAGCCAGGACTAGAGATGGAAGATCAGTCCAAAAGAGCTCGATTAGCAGGTGCTCAGGAGATCTGAATTTCACATCCAGTGTTGTGCTGGCACTCGGGCCACAATCCCAGCCCAGTACTTAATGGTCTAAACAGTGCTAATAACACTGGGTCACCTGTCTGGGAAAGACAGATAAGGAATTGAAAATTATGCACATAACCATAGGTAATCTACTACCGAATACTGTTGAGTTGAGACCTCAATTTTTATTTCATTCCACTTATGTTCTTGCCCTGATTGCACAGCAAATAAATTGCAAATTCAGAATTAAAGTGACTGCTAATTCAAATTGATCAGCAACGTCCAGCACCCCACTCCCTACAGGTGTAAATGGATTTTGGTATCCACCCTGGAAAAGCAAATCTTTAATCTTCTCTGCTGCATTGTCAAAAATAGGGGGGAAAGGCTGCTCTCAATAGCACCAGGAAAAAAAGAAAAGTTTGCAGAGGGAGGAGGTGATGATCTGCTTTGTTCTATCAGTCAATTATTTGTTAGCAGTTAATATCCACAGTCCTATTCCTGTCCTTGCAAACCAAACAGTAGACCCAGCTTGAAAGTCACGTACAACTTTAAAAAAAAAAAATGTTCTGTCCTGGACTTTGGAATGAGCTGAACCTGCAGCAACTTCCACTGTGGAGCAACAGGTAGAGCTGGGGCCAGCACCAGGACTGCAAGGCAGCCAATTCCCCCCACATCCTTTTTCTGATTAAATATTGGCAGGGAAGCACAGCATGGTGGGGAATGGTTTATTTAAATTCTGACCCACAAGGAAAATCAGTCCCAGCACCCAAGGGTGAACATTGGTTGACATAACTCTGTCTTCCCTCCTGTGGCAGGAATGAATAAATAAAACAGAGGGAATAAATGAATATTTAAGTGTTCTGATCTGATCTGCCTTTGGGACAATACTCAGGCCACTGGTCTCAGGGTCAGTCCCTGCTGTACAACCACAGAATGCCCAAGGTGTCACAGGGGACAGCCCAGGCTGCAGGAACACAGCCTTGGCTCATGCAGATTTCCCTGCAGGGATGCTGCATTGTTTTATTATTTTTATTCCTGAAATAGATGTAAATTGCTTCAGGCCAGGTGGAGTCACCTGCCAGCTCCTAAGTGAGCCTGGGTCCTGTGGGCTGGAGCTGGGCTGTGACAGATCAGTTTGGGGTGTGACTTCTGAACCCATGTCACAGCTGCCACCCACCGTGCTGGGAGCTGCAGATGAGAAGTGCCCTTTGAGCAAAGTGAAAATGAAGAGAAAGCAGTGCTGTTCCTGTAGATTGCATTTCTCTCTGCTGCTAGCCATGTGACAGACAGCCTGTGTTTCTCTATTTGTACCTGGAACGCTCCAATTTCTCCTGATAGTCTTAAAACCTTATTTTTACTCTTTCTTTTGACACTTACACGCTGTGACTTGATTTGATAAATAAAACCTTCTGGTGCTGTTGTTCTGGTCTGAGATTAAACACTTGATACTCTGCATAAGGAAATGCTTTTGATGGGTGAATTTAATAGCAATTGGTTATAGTAGTATGAAGTAAATTGCAAGTGGTTCAATTCACAGGTGAGTTGTGGTACCACACAGTCAAATCTGTGGACACAAAAAGAGCCCTTGCTATGGATTGTCTCTGCTGAGCATCATGTTTCATGCTGGTTTTGATAATACGATGACATTTTATTTATAAGAACAGAACAAGCAAAGTTACTTTTCCAGTAACTCAAAAAAGACACAAACTAATTTTTAAAATTTATGGTGGAAGATAGTTTTTATGGCTCTGGAGCAACAAGAGCCATATCTGAGTCATCCTTCTTGCTGATTATGTCTAGGTGGTGAATAATACTGCAGTATACTGTACAAATTTTACATCTTGACTTCCCTAACGCTCACATCTCAAAGTATTTAGGGCACGCTGGTTGGTGTGGTTATCTCCTTGGTGCAGATGTGACAGCTGAAGCATCTGAATAAGCATGTACAGCATCACTACTTGAGTCTGCAGCACACTAAGGGCAAAAATGCAGGATCAAACCCCTTCCCACTTCAGCTTTCTGCTTGAGCTCACCTTTATTCATGGTCTCAACCATTATTTGCATGGCAGTGGCCACTACAGTCCCAAACATGGACCCACCTCAAGGCATCCTTCATGTGGTCCTGTTGGGCACAGTCTGTGTCCCAAGAGGCTTCTGATGGTCCAGAAAAAGTGGGCAAGGGGAAGCAGAGAAGTGATGCACTCAGTGCTGACAGCTTGATATATAGTCCTGTGTTCTCATATCCCTAACACCAAGTAAGCCACCTAATTCCAGCTACTGCCATTCTTGTTTAATGTAAGAAAAGGAGAATTATTTCATTATGTGACTCTAACATCATCTTTTCAACCCTTCATTTACCAAATGTCTCTGCATTACAGCTTGTGCTGTTCTTTGTGCACTGACTCTGCAGTTCTTTCCACGCAGGATCTGCCCTGTCCTTCGGAGCCCCTTTGGAGAGGTGGAAATTATCCCTGGCCCAGCAGCCCAGGAGCAGCATGCACACCCTGTTTAAATCTGAGCTGAAGGTTAAATGCCATGCAGGCTGCATCAGTGAGATAGAGGAAATTCCTCTGCAGGAGGAGCAGGGGCTTTTCTGATTCTGCGAAAAATGTGTCAGCATCAAAAACATGACAAGTGAAGGTCAAGGCAACACTGATCCATGAGAGCTCTCTGCTACTGTCAGCTCTCTCCTTCTGCCAGCTTGGATGGAGCTTACAGCTTTTATATACATACACATGCATATTTAAATAGCTATACAATTCAAAGGCTTGATTTGTTGTGTAGCTGTTGCTTTTGGTGTACCTTGGTGATTCAGATCTTTAACACCCTTCGTGTTTGGGACTCCTTCAGGTATTGAATGTCACCCTATTTATGATCAGCCTGGGCAAATGCACTGCTGCAGGTCATCTAATTTCTTAAATCAGTCTTGAAAGTGGCATAACTGAGGATAAGATGAAGGAGAGGTGACCTGTCCCCTTCCACAGGCGGAGGGAATAGGTGGTGGTGCAACGGAGCCAAGGAGTGCCAGCTCTTGTTGAGATTTGGATCATTTTACCTTTCATCTTTTGTAAGTTCCACAATGAACCTGGAAGAGTTTCCTTTTCATACTGATTTTCTTGGACTCAGTCCCCTGACTTTAAAACTACTGTAGTGCTAGAACACCTCCTGGCATTAAGGACAAAAAAGCTCAGATATTTCCATGAATGCCATCAATCAAAGACCACTTAAACCAACAGCACAACACTGTGTCACCCACTTTGCCTAAACTGCCCATGTGCCCCTGGTCCCTGTTTGCAGAGGCAGGATCAAGATGCTATTTAGGGAAATTCCTGTGATGTAAATGATGTGGGATGACTATAAGTGCATAGATCTTGGCGGAAGGTCTTGCTTAAGAAAGCTCAGACTCAGTCAATTCCTGGAGATTTCAACACAAATAACAGCTCTCCGTGCGCAGCCGCCTCCTTGGCCTCCTGCCTGAACCCTGCACGGGTTCTGTTCTGCTCCTGGACTTCTGCATTTATAAGCACTTTCTTTCTCCAACCCTGAGAGTCCATCATGTTTTATTTACCCTTCTTTTAGCTCTACCTATGCATTTCCAGCTGCACAAAAATCGATAGGCGCGTTGCTAATTTTATCTGAAAAAAGGAAAATTTACTAGAGAATTAAATTGAGTAGGTCTTGAAGGCTGTTTTCAAGGGTTCTCTTTTTTTTTTTATATTTATGAGAGAGATGTATTTAGATCTCAAAACTAGCCTGCTTTTCTTTCTTTTTTGACAATCAATGATTGGCACAAACATGGATTTTAAACATCTATGGACTTAATTATGCTACCAAGCCAAAAATTTTGCAGCTGTATGATTTATACATTTTATAGCAAATGCAAAATTAAAAGATAGCTCAATTTTTAAAGCAATTAGGTAACAGAGTTCTGGAAAGGGCTGATAATTCCTAGGCTGGCTACAGGGAATTTTCAGAGGCCCTGATCATAGCTTCTAATGGGTGGGGAAAACCAAAAAAGTTTGGGACATCACTCTGGAGTAGAGACCCCTTGACTGTACTCCTAATGCTGCTCCAAATGCCCAGAGATGTTGGTTGTAGCCTTGTTCTGTGCCTCATTTCTCCATAGGTAATGGAAGGTCATCTATGCTGACCCCATTTTCCAAGCAGTGGAATCCCAGCATTGCTGGGTTTATATCTCAGCCTTTCCTCTCAGTATCCTCTCCACCTTCACATCATTCTTCTCTGGTTACATCTGTGACATGGTATATTTCAAAAAAGATATGGATATATTTTTCTTGTCTGCGTACCTAGAGAATAGTGAAGAAACACGCAGCATAAATTTAGAAAATAAGTAAATTAAATAAATATTCCAGAGCAATCAGTCTGCCATGGGAATCTTACAAAAGCACAAGAAATATTCAAGGGAGAAATAACTCTCAGTCCATTTATTTGATTCACTTGTAATAAAAAGAAAAAAAAAAAAGAATTCACTTGCTGTTAATTCTGAATGGAAATGTGCTTTGGAGAAGATCCTGAGGGATGCTGAGCTCTCAGAGTTGGGCTTTGGGCACCTCCCCAGTGCAAGAAACACCTTCATCCTCCAGTGAATTTCATGGGGACTGGAGCTCCTCAGCACCTGCCAGGATTGTTCCTTTCATCAGGAGACTCTCAGCAGGGCCTGGGTGCTTATTTGGGAGGAGAAATCATTGCTGGCATGACAGTAACTAGATCTAGGAGTAGCCCCTGAAAGTAGGTGCTTGCTTTAGATCTCACAGACATTATCTTAATTGTACACTAAATTAGGAGACAGCTCAGGCACAGGCAGTGCAGCCTCTCTGGTGATGCTGTGCATTATCAACCCCAACCAAATGCTCTCAAAATAAGCTTCATGTTTTGTGCCATAAACTCTGCTGGGTTGTTACTCAGAGTGATCTGTTAACGTATCTCTGAGCTAGATATCCTTTATTTCCTTTCTTCCTTTTCTTTTTTTCTTTTATTTTGGTCTTTTTTTTCTTTTTAGTGGATAATAATCATCTTGGAGAGGGCTTTTAAAAGGAGAAAAGGTTATTTCGCTGACATCAATTTTTGCATTAAAAGTGCACTTGGCTAAAAGCCAAAATGTTTAATATCATTGCCATCTGTCCCAGCTGAATACAATTTTAGATTTATTGATTTTCTTTATTCTCTCTCTCTCTCNTTTTTTTTTTTTTTTTTTTTTTTTTTTTGTTAATTTTGGCTTGAGACAAGGTTAAGACTCTAAAACAACAAAGCCTTTTTCCTCTGATGGCATCATAATCCTTGACTAAGTCTAAACTGCCTTTTGGTGTGTAGCTGGTGCCAGCTGTCAGGTTATAAATTATTTTCTTGAAGGGCTTTGTCTCTGGCCACCAGTGGCTGTGTATTTCATGGACATGTCAGGAGGAAAGGGGGTGCAGGGCAGGGTAACTGGGAATCTTCATTATAATGGTTCATTAATGCATCAGAGATTGCAGTCTGGGCTGCTCCAAACCCATATGGGGCTCTCCTCTCCCTCTTGCCTTGAGGTGAGGACACTCCAGGGGCAGCTCAGGAGCACAGGGAGATCTCTGTGGGGATGCTCCACTGACCACCAGCTCCTGGGAGGAAAAAGTGACTTTTTCTGTGTGCAGCACAAGGTTTTCCTGGGGGATGTCATGGATCTCTGGGAAGGAGCCCAGCAGTGTCAACATCAAAACTTGAGCAGTTGCTGGAAAGTTTCTTTCAAGGGGTGTGGAGACAGGGAAAGGTGGCATTTCCTGGGGAAGGAGGAAAGCAAAGAGGCAGAGCTGTGCTGAGCCCTGGGCTGATGGCAGGCTGGCACCCCACAGCTGCACTCCTGCCCTGTGTAACCTGGCACTAAAGGCCAGATTCCTGCTTTTCTCCATCACCTCTTCAGCAAATCTTCACCAAGGGACTCAGAGAGAGAGAGACAAAAACCTTCCTAAAGCACTGGGGTGAACAACGTCAGTCAAGGGCCTGTCCCTCTCATTTTACCCAAGCTCCCTCTCTGTTTCCATGACCTCCTGCTTTAGCAAGACCTGCAGCCTGAGTTCAGCCACACAAATCAATGGGAGCATTCCAAGGAGGCTGATTAGCTCCAGTTTTATTCACATAACCCTGAGTATCAGCTAAGGAAAATGCCCAGTGTGTTTGGGAGCAATTATTTGCACAGTATTCCTTCCTTCCCACCCCCACCATGGAACTGCTTCCACGAGGACTCGTGTCACCCATCTGCTCCAGGAACCCAACAAACATTGCACTGTGCTGTGTCACCTTCCTGTGCTGCTTCATTGTTGGTTTTGATGCCTTTTGGGACTACCTAAAAACAGAGGCAGACAAAATTAAGGGAATAAAAAGCAGTTCTGTTTATTGAAGGGCCTTCAGATACATTTCAGGCCAATGAAGACCCCCAGGAACTACACCCAAAAATGGACCATGGGTCACAGGTTCCCACATTTTTATAAGTTTGCTCCATTTGCATATTGGGGGTTCATCTTCCAATTACAGCTTCAAGTAATGAAGTCATTTACCCCAAGTTTGCTCCCCCCCAAACTCACTTTGTTTCCATCTCTCAGGCCGTGAGGCAGTGAGGTGTCCTTGATTGCCAGGCCTGGAGGGGAGTTGTTGTGTCTGCCCAAAATGGGAAAGCAGCAGCTCACACTGTGTGTGGAGTTTAGAGTTACACACTAAAGAACTGCAGGGTTACAAATATATGAAAAATATAAAAGCTAAAATCCTAAGGCATCAGTTTAACCTTATTATGTTTTGAGAACCTTTGTGTGGTTTTGTGCACTGGGTAAGTGGTGCAGGTCACTCATGCACCTCTGACCTGGAAATAGCTAATTAATAATGACAGCTTCCCCAAATGATCCCACTTCCCTCCGTGAACACTCTGAGTCACTTTATACCCTATTGCCAACCATCTGTTTAGAGTCTGAAAATCACAGAGCCATGGAATCACAGAATCACTTAGGTGGGAAAAGACTTCTGAGGTCATTGAGTCCAACTCTGTGACTGATCACCCAGCCCAGAGCATTGAGTTTCACATCCAGGAGTTCCTTGGACACCTCCAGGGATGGGGACTGCACCATCAGCATAATTGTGTTCAACACTAACAAACTTCTCAAGCTGACCACTGACAAACCCATGCCCTGAGGCAAGAAACACAGGGCACAGTTTTCCCAGACAGAACTGAGCTGGACTTGTTTTTAGCCACTACTGCAATAGGAGGATTCCTTTTAAAGTGTTTATTTTCTATTCCCCCCTCCCCCC